>JAEQBH010009579.1:0-118793 GCA_016808115.1 Tetrastigma voinierianum | reverse complement strand
AGTTCCAAAACTTGGAATTGAAGGGATAGATAGATTTCTATGATCGGCTCCACACAAATTCAAGATCGTGGTGGGTCGATTTGAACCGAAACCAAAAGTTTCTAGGTTTTACGGTCGTTTCATGTCAGACAGGGATGATCGAACCAAACTGGTTCATGATTGTGAAGGGGCCGTGGGTACCCTGTTGGATGGGTCCAAGATGGTGACCGGTTTGCGTGTTATCGCTTTTGTATGAATAACATGCAGTGTGAATATGACATGTTAATGTATGTTGTATGATGTATTCACATGGGTTATAAATGGATGTTAATTATATGTACCAATTATAATTATCCATGGTGTGTGAATGGTTCATGTAGTGTGCATCATACATGTGACATGAGAACTGCAGTGGCATAATTGCATTGCATATGTACTAGAACATCGCATGGTATGGGTGTGAGTGCATGGTCGTTGTTATTCACCATACTTGGTGAACGGTCAGGAATAAGATTGACCTTAAGTCCAAATGGAGATCCACGGCTGGTATGGTTGACAATCAACATCAGGTTCAAAAGGTCGATATGACCTATGAATGGGACAAAGTCCGCTGAAATCTCACTGCATAGCATGAAATTATTACCATGTGTTGGGCACTTAAGTGTATTAGACACTCCCTCGCGAAAACCCTGAACTTCATGGTTAGACATGACCCCGCTCTGAAAGATCCAAGAAAATGCTGACGCGCCGGCGCCCTGAGGCAGAGACCCCAAAAATCCGTGGCCCACAAGTGCATATACACACGACACTTGAACACATCAAGTGGCACTGGAGGATAAAACCAGTGGGTATGGGTTTATAAAACAAAAAGCTTTTGTTTTATGAGATAAAGGATTTTATAAGGGACCATCCAAAAATCCTTTGGATTTGAAAAATAAATGAAAATGACTTTATAAAATGATCATTGGATGTGATCCAAAAATAAATAAATAAATAAAGATTTTTATCACGCATGGGGTTCTATCATGTGTGAGGGAGTCGGTGAGTGACTTGGGATATAGGCATGATGGCATTTCATTCATGACATGTGACATTCATGTAGACATTTTACTTGAATGTGCGTGTTTGATCACCTGCATGCGCATCTTTGGGACGAGCAACCTCAGAGATTATCATTACTGGGCTTTGCTAACCCCGTCGTGGGACCCCCCTTTTAGGTACACTAGAAGACGACACTCCTTCGAGGTCGTGAGTAAGAAGAAGGCCGAGTTGTGGCCTTGAGGAATATTTTTGTAAAATATATTAGAACAATATAGTTTCATATATTTTGGTATGTAAAAGAGTTGTATTAAACTCGTATGAAAAAAAAAATGACCCTAAAAATGGGGCGCTCACATTGTGTGTGGGTTTAGGCTCACTAAAGAGAAAGAACCATAAGGCTTGGGCCTTCACATTAAGCATGAAAATGATGCATGAATGTGTAGTGTACTTTAAAGGTAAATTATGTAGTTGACAGGATACACCTTTAGTAAATTCGATGCTTTTATTTTTTGTTCTTCCTCATCATTTTTCTTTCGCTTCGATTTCTCGCTTTCCCTAGTATTTTTCTTCTCTTAATTTTAAAGAAAATATCTTCTCAACTATCCTCAAATAGATGGGACTGCATGCGGACCACATTAGAAAGAACATTTTTGGAATAAAAAAGGTTAAGTTATCTCAAACATTTTCCTAATTCTCTTTTGAAGGCCAAAAACTTTATTACTTTGTTTTTTGTTAAAATACACTATAAAAGGCTATGCATCTCTACAAAAACCTTGATTTTATCAGGATTAAGAGAAGATCCCTATTTGATAATGAATTTAGACTTTCCCTAATTCTTACTAGGATAAACTCACTAAAATAAATAATTATTTAATTATTTAATCTATTTAATATATTCTCTATAGGATAATGAATTTAAACTTTTCTTTATCTTAGAATAAATCACTAAAATAAATAATTATTTAATTATTTAATCTATTTAATATATTCTCTATAGGATAATGAATTCAAACTTTTCTTTATCTTAGGATAAATCAATTAAAATAAATAATTATGTAATTAATTAATCTGATTAGGATATCACAAAATTTCATTTTTTCTATATTCTTTTTTCCGTATCTCTTGCTATTTTTCTATAATTTAGTATTACTTAATTAATCTATTTTTTAAATTATTTATTTTTAAATGCTATAGGAAAAGTATGAGTTGGTTTGAAATATGATGAGGGAGATAGGTAGCAGATAAAGGAAGCTTGGGTTTAACCAACAATAGTTCTTCAGTTTCACCACTATCAAGTTAGCTAGTTGATTGAGATCATATTAAAAAAAAACCACTAATGGACAGTAGTTTTAGGATAGCACTGCCAATACAATGTTGTTGCAATGTGGCATGGTTAAGTAGTTCAGAATTTGTTGGCAAGTGGGTGTAACCATTGGCTGGTGTTGAACTATTAGAGCAAATGGTTAAGAGGCTAAGTGTGTGAGTGGGGAAAGAAATGAAAGTCGCTAAGGGTTTGTGTGTGTGGCTTTAGCTTGAAGGCTGTAGAGAGAACCATGTGCGCTCGTCTTCACGTGGCTTACGAAATGATCATGAATCGCAGAGTCAGACTTTAAAGGTAAAATTTTGTAGCTTGAGAGGATACACCTTAATAAATTCATTTTCTTTATTTTTCTTTCTTCTTCCTCATCATTTTTCTTTTGCCTTTTGATTTCTTGTTTTCCTCTAGTATTTTTCTTCTTAATTCTTAAAGAAAATATCTTCTCAACTATCCTCAATAGGGGATGGGACTGCATGTGGACCACATTAGAAAGAACATTTTTTGGAATAAAAAAAGGTTGGTTATCTCAAACATTTTCCTAATTTTTGGAGGCCAAAAAATTTATTACTTTGTTTTTGTTAAAGTACAATTATGTGCTATTATAGACCTTGATAAAACCTTGATTTTATTGTGATTAAGAGAATATCCCAATTTGATAATGAATTTAGACTTTCCCTAATTTGATTAGGATAAACTCAATTAAAATAAATAATTATTTAATTATTTAATCTATTCAATATATTCTCTATAGGATAATCAATTCAAACTTTTCTTTATCTTAGGATAAATCAATTAAAAATACATAATTATTTAATTATTTAATTCATTTAATATTTTCATAGATAATGAATTTGTAAGACCCGAGAAAATTTTAATTTTCTGAAGAAAGAAAAAAAAGGGTAAAATGATAATTTCTACAAACTGGAATTTTTCAGATCTCTGATGATCTAAACTGACTTCATCACTGTTGAACTCCATCTCATAAATCTAGCTACCATAAATGACTCCTCACAAATTCCGAGATACCGGAATTTCACGCCTTCGAGGCACCGGAGCGCCGAGCACATATGACAAGCCATGGTAAGACATGATATGAGAGGCAGGTGGCGCGACATGCCACCTAATACATGTATCCAGCAGCACACATGTCACATGAATAGTGAGGATAAGAGGTGTAGATAAATGGTTTTATGCTCATATGTCAGCCTATCCTGTTTCTCAAACTAAAAGGACAAAAAGCGGGAATAAAATGAAAGAAAGAACATCTCTTTTCGTCCTGGTGATCCTACGATGAGAGGAGAAAATAGAGCTTAGAGAGAGAGAGTCTACCTTCTAAGATCTATGATGCTTGTAATCGCCTGGCCTGGCTCTGAGCAAAGAGGAGAAGTCAGTCTTACGCCATAGTGGCCACACGTGGTACCCGCTTTGAGTTTCGACACCCGAGAGGTGTGGGTTTATCCTACTTGATTTATTCTTTGGCTAAGAGCCATTTTAATTTATGAGGATATCTTGAGGCCTGGATGGTCGTGTTTTCGATTCCAAAGATTGGGACTAAGTGAGGAAATCCCTGTGACGCCCCAAACCCGAGGTGTCCGTTGACTACCCGTCAACCCGCGGAATTCTACATGTCTCACTTCATGAGGCACGTACATGTGTAAAACGGCCCAATAGGACCCGCACATCCAGACAACCCAAATATAAATTTTATACAAAAATGATTTATTTACAATTATATTTAATTACAATTTATACAAAACTGGTTCTCTTGCCCAGAATTTTACAAAGAACAAAAAATACAAGAGAAGGCCATCTTGGCCATTTCTTCGCTTCTAAGGTCCCGGTAGCGTCCCATCCCTGGGCAAGTACTTCTGAGACCGAAAATAGAGATCTCTACCCACCTGGGATGAGCAAAGCCCGCAGCGGGAATCTCCTACTTCTGAGTTACTCCCCCACCTAAGTGCAATGCAACGGCGACCAAACATACAACACATGCTAATATATCACCCATGATATATTAACAAATTTAAATTTCCATACATCATGTTATTCGGCTTTATAACAATAACATAAACTTAGCTCACATGGGCTATAGTAATAACCCGTACGGCTCGCCTGGAACAAAATTTCACACCACAATCAACATGTTATCTGCCCATGGAAACAACACATCACATAACCCACACAAACAATTGCGGGATCAGGTCTGAAACCACAATTGCTGATTTATTCACTTCACCAAATCTCGGGAATCAAGTCACGCGCCATCCGTGCCTCAACAAATCCCTCATCCATTACATGACTCTAAGCAAAGTAAAATAAGTGAGAAAAGCCCTGACTCTTCCCTGAGTTTGTCGAAACTCCCTAAATATGGTACCCACGTGTAGTCCTTGCCGAGGGGAGCAACTTTGCTCCTTCGTCATGGGGGAGCAACTTCTTGCTCGTCACGGCTTCGATCGTCTGACGCCGGAATTTTAGAGTATGTGTGAGCCTTCTCTCTCTAAAATCCCACACTTTCCCTCTCTCTATTTGGCTTGTTTCCTCTTTCCCTCTCTTCCTCCTCCCAACTATCAGTCAAGATTGAGACAAGAGAAAGTCCTCTCAATGCCACATGTCAATTCCTATCGGGTCGAGAGATTACACCTTATCCTCTTATCCAACCACTGAGATTTCCCTCTAATGGCATCACGCTACGTGTCACAAGCGAGTCTCCACTTCGACCTTAAGTTTGACTGACATTCTCGCACTCAGACACGCAAGACCTCGCCTCCCAAAACGTGCCAAGTGTCATGCATCCCATCCGTGCCTCGAAAAATGTGAAATTCCGACTATCTCGGAATTCGAAGAAATTCGATGTGGTAGCTAGATTTCGCGAGACGATTCCAACCTAAGTAGTTCATTTCATTCATCCTAGATCTAAAAATTCGATTTTCAACCGAAATTATCATTTTATCCTCCTGGGAACATTTGATTTCGTGGTCTCGTTACATTCTCCCCCTTAAAAGAATACCCTCGTCTCAAAATTCCACACATACGCATCCAACCACGTGCATATGTAACCCTACACAACCCTCGCCAGGTAGAACTGATGACCTTCCAGTCACAATCACTAACAATCCAATGGATCACAACCCTAATCCATGTCCCTTCGACGACATCTATCCACCGAGCTCCTCGTTTGCCTCACCCGCCCAATGAAATTTCCAATGGTATCCAAATCTCGAGTCACTCTCGACTTATCACCAACTCTAAGTCTTCGTGGATAAATCCATATCCGACGTTCTCATCTCGAGTCTCTCCCGAATTTAACACCAACCTCTAAGTCTCGTGATAACCATATCCGTAGATGTCCTCATCCCGAAGCCCACTCTATCACTCAACTTCTAAGTCCGTGATAAACTATATCCTCGTATGTCCTCATCTCAGTCTCTCCCCAACTCCTATCACTCAACTCTAAGTCTGGGCACAACCATATCCGCATGTTTTCATCTCTAAATAGAACTTTTTTTCTACTAACACTTCGAGCCTCCTTATACTCCACAATGTAAATTTCTAATATCTCCCGGCCCTTACACCCCCATAGTGGAAATTCTGTGATCGTCCCTGGCCCTACACTCACGTAAATTCGAGATATCTCCCAGTGGTCTCTTACACCCAATACGTAAATTCTGGATCACCTCACCCGGTCTCTTTCAGCGACCTTAATTAAAACACATGTACAAATTTATAACACTATTGCCAAAAGATCGTATTGTCTAATCCATTTCTACAATCCGCGCCATAACTTTGTTAACCTTTCTCGTCATGTATGCAAGGTTATGACACTATTACCAAAGGACTATTAACTGTCCCCAAGAATCCGCGCCATAAAACTTCTGACTTCTCTACCGTATAAACCAAAATCTCTGTGAGTAAATCATTTTCAATTTCGTTTTGGCCTAATATCCCGCAAGTGCACAGTCGACAAGTAATAAAATGGATATAAGTCCGCATATCGATCCCAATGCAGATCTCAAGAATTCTAGATCAACTACCCTAACTCACTCGCTCCATAATTATTCGACTCATAACATGACATTGTGATCCAAATTAAGAAGTCAGAAATATACAAGTATATAAGAATGAACAATCAAATAAATCGAAATCTAAAGAATAAAGAATAATGAATAGTTAAGAAAAATAAATGGAAATCGAATAGTTATCTTAGAGGACACATCAAGAACACCGCTTATTGTGAAGTATCAATTCCTCGTAGTTAACACCGATAAAATTCATTGTATTTCTGTGTTTTAAAATCATTCAAGGCGCTTAGCAAGAAGTTGGACTTCCACACTCGACAGCTCATTATCTAATTTCCCCGATTCTTTCAAGACGTGGAATTAGATGACTTTTAATGTGGGATTTAACTGGGTATTTTTCTTTTCTGCAATACTGACATACCCATTTTTTATGGATCGTAAACCTTAGCTCCTGCTATCTGGCCAAGCAAGGTTATACAACCCTCGGGTTACTCTTCCCAAATTAGAAGGATCACCCTCTCCTTGATTAGATCTCGCCTAACACTGATCGTTTCACTATTCAATGGTAGAACTCTCTGCTTGTTTAAATTGATAACTCATTCAACTCATTCTTGATTTCAAGTGAGAAGTGATTTATCTAAGTAAACTTACAAAGCTCATTAGACTTAATAGCAAGTTAATATACCTTCAAAGAAATGTTCATAACTCAGAATGCCTTCTCTCGTGTCACCGTAGGACCCTCCTTGAAATCAGCAATGAAACAAATCTTAAACTGGGTATAAGAACCTGATATTCGATAAAAAACATTAAACCCATAACCAAGTAAATTCATAAACTGAAATTCACAAGCCGCTAGAAAAACTACGTGGAAGATAACAAGACTATAGCATTCACTAATGGAAGTAGTGGTTTCTCACTACCGAATTACACACTACAAAGATTCTCCGATCAGCAAGAACAACTCGCAATTTGAAACCTGGAAAATTCAATCTCCAGAAATTTGTCTAAACTTCAAACATTCCGTAGTAATTTGAAAAGAATCCACTTCAGATCTCATTTTCCGCTCAAAACCATAACATCCAGATCCGTAAAATAAAACAAAATAAAGAAAGATGAAAATAATCTAATCTATATCGACTAAACGTAAAAAGAAAATAAAAGAAAATAGAAGAAAAGAAAGAAAAGAAAAAAATAAAATAAGTTTCTGGCCACCCGTATCTTTCTGCTCGTCGCCCACGCTCCTCTTTTTCTCCCGGGTAGCCGCTATTTATGGGCTTCTCACTGGGCCCTAATCCCAATGCATTCTGTTGTGGATTTCAAAGTGGACTGGCCCATGTTACTGCTCAGTCGCGACCAAATCCCTTTGTCGCGACATTAGTTACTTGACACTTGTTTCGGCAAGATTTATCAATAAGTCATGACATCTCTTCGCTTTTCCTCGGCATCTTATGTCGCGACAAGGAATCAACAATGTCACGACATCATCCTATGTCTTCGCAGCTTCAACCGGTAAATGCTTTATGTCGCGACATCAACTCTTTGTCGACATCACTTTGGCGCTCCTCTCGTTGTGTTTCAATCAGCATCCCCGATGTCGCTGGATCAATCCCTTTGTCGCGACATCGCCTCATGTCTTGCAAAATTTTCAACTGATGTTCTTACGTCAGCGACATCAACCCTTGTCGCGACATCGCCTCATGTCTTTGGTGTTTTCAATCGAGGAAATTCCGATGTCGCGACATCAATCTCTTGTCGCGACATCAACTTAAGGAACTGCAACCTTCAACTGAGCACGTCTTATGTCGCGACATTAATCTCTTGTCGCGACATCAACTTATGTCTCTGGAGGCTTCAATCGGGTTAAAGGTGTCGCTGACAAATTCTCCGGTCGCGACAAATGTACCTAAGTCACAATAGCTTTCATCTTTTCAAACCCGTCATGCTCTTCGCGCTTCTCTGCCGCGACTCTCCATCCCTCGGGTCATGACATCAACCTTGTCGCAACATCACGATGTTGTCGCCACATCATTCCTAAGTCTCCGGTTAATCCTCACCGCCTAACTTCAGGATCCCCCGCCGCGACCGCATCAAATTTCCTTCACTTTCCCTTTCGGGATGTCGCGACATCATAATCGGACTCGTGCAAGCCTAAACTTGAACATTAGTTAACCTTGCTTCATTTCACTTCGCCATTTTCTTCGCATTTTTGCATTCTACCAATCACGTGATTTTTCTAACGCTTTTTCTTCTTTCTTCACACTCCTCGCTAATACCAGAGTTTCTTCCATATTTCGCATATTAATTATTCCTTCGTATGAAAATCAAACGTAAAAATGGGATTAAAACTAGATGACTTTTTAAGCTCATCACTCACACCCTCACGTAAATTCGATATCTCCCTGTCTCTTACACCCACACGTAGCCTCGGATCACTCCCTGGTCTCTACACCCACACGTAAATTCGACTCTCACGGCCCTACACCCACACGTAAATTCAGATCGCCTCCTGGTCTCTACACCCAACAAATTCAGATTTCTCCTGGGCCCTACACCCAATACGTAAATTCAGATCGCTCCCGGGGTCTCTTACACCCACACGTAAATTCAGACTCTCCTGGGTCTCTTACACCCACACGTAAATTGGGATATCTCCTGCCTACACCTCACAAAATTCAGATCGCTCCCCGGCCCTTACACCCTCACATACCAGACAATTCCTAAACTTACACCCTCATTGCAAATGGATTAGCCCTCAAGTCTCTTACACCTCACGTAAATTTCTGATTTCCTCGTGGTTCTTACACCTGTCTGATACTATCATGGGTCTCCTTCACCCTACTTAGTTTCACCTGTGGATTAACGAATTCTTCGCTTCGTCCAACACACTTTAATTACTCTCATTTCCTGATTCGAACTATGAGTCTTCGTTGGACGTAGTCCCAAAGACAACTCAACCCACACTCACCAAGAGTGGTGAATGACCATGCCGTGCACCCACATCGACCTCAAATCGTGATGTCACCGCACACGAACGCAATCCCGACCTATCCGGTCAACTCTCACCCTACCTCCTAGGGGAGAACACCCATACCTGGCTTCTCTAGAGGCCTCAACCTCTAAGCCCAAATCCATCACACAAGATGCAATAATGAATGAATATGATGCATCTAATTTAACGCTACTCTATTCAACAAGCGAAAGAGGAACGCACCCGCATATCCACTTAATCCGAACGCCGCCTCCTATACCCCGAGATCTCGCCTCCTAGGACAATCTCGCCCCTCATGCCCAGCCGGCGCACGTAGTCAACATATAGTCTCGCCCGCCCGAATTGTAGGTCTCGCCCTCGTGAGTCCTATACTGGTCCCTCGACCCACCTCCGCTCCTCTCGCCCAACTCAGGCACCAAGGTGCTCAGATAGCACCCCGAACTCCGAAACTCGGGTTCCTCCGTCTCCGTACTGTGCGTGGGAGGAATGAACCGTACGCCCGTGTTCTACGCCTAACCGGGACCGCCGCCCCAAAATCCCGGGATCCCCGTCTCCGGGGTATCCCGTCTTTCACATGCCCAGCTCGGTTTAAGATACACATATCACCCGCCTCGCCCGACTAACCGCCCAATCCCGGCCCCGGTCCGAAACAACCTCGTGGCAGCTGTGTCTTCCCCCCGCTCTTCCCGAACTGGGCATACCGGGTCCTCCCTTCTTGCTACCAACACCCGCAGATCTCTCGAGTGTTCCAAGATCCTCAATCTCTCTCTATGTATCAGGCCGTCCCAACCATGGAGTCCATGCGTCCCAGAGGCGAAGTCCAATGATCCCGCCCGAATGGACAACTTCAGCCCATTCTCGAATCTCCTAACTCGCCATGTCTCGTGGGTCACGTAATCACGCAAATCGGGCTAACTCGTGAATCTAGCCACGTAGTCCATCGCTAGCCATCGCCCTCGCCCGCCCCAGTGGAACCCCCTCGAGCCTTCGCATGTCCCGCAGCCCCGAAAATACTTACCCATGAATAACCTCAAATCCCGCCCATGTCAGACTTCTAATGTCGCGACATCAACTTCTTTGTCGCGATATCACTTTGGCGCCCTCGTTGTGTTTCAATCGCTTCTTTCCCGATGTCGCTGATTATCAACTCTTTGTCGACATCAGCTCATGTCTTTGCGCCTTTCAATCGATAATGCTTACGCCGCGACATCAACTCTCGTCGATTATCGCCTCATGTCTTTGCAAATTTTCAATCGGATGGTTCCCGATGTCGCGACATCAACTTAAGGAACCGCACCTTCAACTCGAGCACGCCCTTATGTCTCGAAGATTAATCTCTTTGTCACGACATCAACTTATGTCTCCTCTCGAGGCTTCAACTGGGTTGTTGTGTCGCGATCACCTGTCGCTACAACAGCCTTAAGTCACAAATAGCTTTCATCTTTTCAAACCTCGGCTATAGCTTCTCGCGCTTCTCTTGTCGCGACCTTCCATCCCTTGTCACGATCAACCTTGTCGCGACATCACGATGTTGTCGCCACATCATTCCTTAAGTCTCTCGTTAATCCTCAATCGCTAACTTCAGGATCCCCGTCGCAATTCGCAAGCATCAAATTTCCTTCAATTTTCCCGATGTCGACATCATAACCGGACCCGCGCAGCTTCCCAAAACTTCAACATTAGTTAACCAGCTTGCTTCTATCACCCGCCATTTTCCGTATTTTTACTCCACCAATCACAGATTTTCTCACTCGTTTTCTTCTTCTTTCACACTTCGCTTAATAACAAATTGGTGAGTTTTTCATATTTCGCATATTAATTATTCCTTTTCGGGGATGGTGAAAATCAAACGTAAAAATGGATTAAACTAGATGACTTTTAAGCTCATCAAACTCCCCAAACTTAAAGTTTTGTTTGGTCTCGCTAAAGGAAAGAAAGAATTGTTTGTCCTCAAACAAAAAGGAAATTTTTCTCGTTTCGCTTTGGCAAGAGCATCAATTTGATCGTAAATACAAGGAAATGTATAGTTTACATCTAGCTTCAAGTCCAGCCTGCTGCCAGTTTTTAATCTTTATAGTATACAAAACTAAACTGCTGAAATTGTTTTTACAAACAACATATACTCATTAGATCCCGGTTGAATAATAAATTATTTTCCTTTCTCATCTTAATAATGAGTCACTTAACTCCCTAAAGTCCTTCACGCTTTTGATTTGCTTTCCATATTTTCCAAATTCCATGTGTTTGTTGTTCATATTGATCTCCACTAATGTAGGTAATTCAAATTTTCAAGATCAATCAGTCTTTTGGACTTATATTGTTAAAGCTGTAATGGGTAGGATGGAAGGAATTTTTAGATTAAGATTACCCTGAACCTTTTCTCTCCTCACTACTGCCCTTTCTTTCTTGTAGTTTCTTTAATAAACTCCCCTAAACTTCATGTTTGGGACATATCTTTGATTGCTTCAATTCAGAACTGTATGCCCCCTATTTCTCACTTGTAATTCAACTGGGGAAATTTCCTTTGTTTGTCACCATTCAGGGATAGTAATGTTTGTACCTTTTAGCTTTCTAACACTCTTAGCTTAACTTTGGGTTAGTAGCTCTACTGATGGTATTAGGGTACTAGGTGTTGAAACACCCCAAGAACTTAATTGCTCAAGAGAGTTAGGCCACAAGATAAAACTTATCCCTATGTTCTTTCTTTTCTATTGCATTTTCTCGTCTTTGCCTTTTTCTTTCATTCCCTTTTCTATATTTTCTCCTTGAGTTCCTCAAACATATATACTCCCCAAACTTCATTTCTTTCTTCCTTGAATTCCCGGGTAATCATAGGTTCTTTACTTAATGATTGATTTTTTAGGATGGGTCGGGGTTTCCATTGGCTTATTTTTGAAAATGTTTGTTCGTCTAATTTATAACTAAGGTATATGCATCAAGATATGAATGGGGATGGCTAGAATGACTCAAACTATCCAAGAATGGTCTCACATCATCTCTTGTCACTGTATCACCTAGGATTTCCTCATCAATCAGTTAATCTAATAATTTGAACTTGGATTGAATAGTCAGGACTAACCATAAGGATTTCCTGACTATTTTTGTTGATGAGTAGTTAATTAATTGGATATTCAACATGTTCTTGACTTATCCACTTACTTCACAAACTCAAAAAATATGTTTGTTCCTTCTATTGTATTACCTTCTTCTATTATGGACTTATCGCTAGACTTAAGTCACTTTTGCACTTTCAGGTTTCAATTAAATCAGACTATTTGGTCTTATTCTCGCATTTTGTCTCCAAGATTTCAAATTTTATTCCTACTACAACTGCTTCATTCAATTCAATGACATCTCAAAGTTAGCTTTTATTCTGAACTAATTCCTACTTTATTTTCCCAACTATAAAACTACGTAGAGCAACACAAATTCTTAACAAACCAAAGTAACACAACAATTCAATTCAATTTATCATTTTATTTCATTTTCAAGTTTTTGTTTCGTCACACTCATGCCCTTAGTTTAATGATCTCAAAAACTTGAATTCCTTTTATTAACTTATACTCCTTAGACATTTATTCAGCATCTCCTGCTGTAAATTCAACAAGCAATTCACTCATATTTCACAGTTTGGTTTGAGTGAGAAAGCTGCTCTTTTTCATGTCGTGGACATTTCTACAAGTCAGCCGGAGGTGTCCCGAGTCAGCTTTCACTCATGTCTTCAAATTCTGCATACACTCGTGATGATTCAAGAAAATTCTAATTGAACTACAATAAACTTCTCAAAATTAAATCTATCTTTATATTAGAACTAATCAAAACGAAATTAATCGAAAAAAATTCAAAATCTAAAAGATAAACTAAATTTTCTAGCTGGTCATTCCATCACCGCTTCGCCTTTGAGTCCTTAGCTGGACTTGTTTCGTTCTTCTTCTTTCTAGATGTCCCGCTGGAGCTCTTCACCTTCCTCCCGGCTGATACCGCTTTCGCCTTGGTCTATCGACTTTGAATTCTTCTCCGCACGCCCCACGTCACCGCTCCAAATGTATTGCTTGACACCACCGTATGGCCCACTCCATTTGATTTCAACTTTCCTGAAACAATTTCACTAGAATTAAAACAAGAGAACCCGTTCCTCGCTTCCGAACTCTTCCTCGTGGATCCTTTGATCATGCCATTCACCTTATCCTCGATTCTAGCATTATCATAGGCTTCATTCAATTCTTCCAAATGCATACTTGGAGCAATCTCTCTTCCCTGCGCTTTAAAATCGAAGTTCAACTCGATGGCCCACATTGCCTTGTATTCCAATGGCTCGCAGGTAGGTGACAGGGAGTTCGCTAAAACAATTCGTATGGGACATTCAATGGGAGTTTTATGCAAACCCGCCTCTGCAAAGTGCATCATCAAGTTTGGAAGACCAATCCTTCGCCAGCCTGGCGCCTTTCAAGTATTCTTTAATCTCCGTATTGAAATTTCGCTGTCCATCGGGTTCCGGGATGATAAGCTAGACTCATTACATGCTTGATCCCATACCGCTCATGAGCTCGCAAATATTTTGTTTGCAAATGGTTTCCCCATCACCACGATAGTTTTGCGTTCCAAATCGCCAAAATATTTTTTTTTTACAAGAAGTCACAACCTGTATTAGCATCATTCCTCGACAAAGCCATCGCTTTCACCCATTTGAAACATAATCAACTCGCTTAGCAAGATGTACAGTTCCCAAATGATGGTGGGAATGGTCCCATAAAATCTATTCCCCCATACATCAAAGATTTGCACCACCATTATAATTTTAGGGGCATTTCTATTTCGGCCATCGATATTTTCCAATCTTTTTGGCATCTATCACACAATTTAACCCACTCAAGACAATCTCTAAGATAAGTAAATAATAAAATCAGGATTTGATATCATGAGCTGCTTTTTCTCCTCGAAAAAAATGCCCCCATATGTGGTGATGCATGGCATCTATTCTAATTTTGCCTGCTCATTTTCTCGGCACACATCTTCTTATTATCATGTCAAGACTCTTTAAATAATGTTGGATCATCCCAAACATAATACCGTCACGGCTTCCGAGATTCCTCTTCGTTGGTACCGACTCAAGGAACTACTCCACAAGCAAATAGTTCACACGCATACCATGGAAGTCGAAGGAAACTTTAAACAATGGGCTCATCCGGGAAGTTCTTCGTTAATGTTACTTTCTCTTCGCCATGTTTTTTTCACTCTCGACAAGTGATCAACTATCACATTGTCACACCCCTTTATCCTTGATCTCCAAGTCAAACTCTCGCAATAGCAAGACCCACCTTATCAATCTTCATTTTAGCTTCCTTCTTGACATCGTACTGATCGCTGCATTTATCAAGAGATGGACACAATACTGGGATCCCAAAATATCGCTCAATTTTTCATTGGGCAAATACTATGGCTAGCATCTCCTTTCAGCTGTTGAGAGTAATTTTCTGTTCTATTTGAAGGTTCTACTGTGCATAGAGGCGGTCCCGAATTATTTTTCTGTACTTCTTTCGCCTCTAGTGACGTCCTATCAGTAAAATCACTGCATCACACATTACTTCAAATCCCTCGATCCCATTCTCGGTTCAACATTATAGGTGCTTGAACCATTTTGATCTGATTTCTTCAAAAGCAAATCTCAGGAGTCATCAAAATTAAACCTTGTATCCTTCTCCAAGAATTCGCATAGCTGGTCCGCTATTTTCGAGAAGTTCGATGACTCTATAAAATCCAAAGATGCCCCCAAGAAGCTTCTTACCCTTTACTCGTGGTAGGTGGTGCAAGAGTTTTGATAATGATACCTTGATCGGGTCTACTTCCACCAAGAGCGTAAATTCTATGCCCAAGAACAATACCTTCTTTACCATAAATGGCATTTTTCCCAATTCAAGTAGTCGCTTGTCTCGCATCTTTGAAGACCTGCTTCCAAGTTCTTCAAACACTGTAGAAGCCAACTTATAAAATTTCCATAACCTCTTCAACCAAATCCTCAGAATATTGACATCATACACCTTTGAATGTACAGAGCACATAATGCCCCCAAATGACATCCTTCTCAAGGCAAAGGTACCATAGGGCATGTGAATGTGGTCTTCGGGTCCAAAGTACAGCAACTGATTGTATCCCGAATACCCATCCAAGAAACAAAAATGAGGGTGTCCCGCTAACTGGTCCAACATCCGATCAATGAAGGGCAAAGGGAAATGTGATATTTTCCGGTGGCCGTGTTCGCTCGTGAATCAATGCATACCCTCCATCATACCGTTTTGTCGAATCAATTCATTTTTCTCATCACGTGATCACAAGAAACCCACCCTTCTTTGGAAACACATGGACTCGCTCACCAAGGACCATTCGAAATTACATAGATAAAAACCAGATTCGCAATTTGAGTATTCTCCTTCCCGACTACTTCCTTCATCATCGGATTCGGCCGATGTTCTACAGATGGCTTTGAAGTTTCTTCTACATAATTTCTTGCGGCATGCAAATTCGATGGACTGATACCCTTCAACTCTTCAACGGACTGCTATAGACTCTTTATGCTTCTTTAAGATTTTCAAGAATTCGCTCCTCAAAGATCACCGAAATTCAGCGTAGATAATCACCGGTTTTCTGGGTGATTCTAAGTAAGCATACTTTAAATGACTTGGCAACTCTTTCAACACTAGCCCCTCTTCACCGTTTCTTGATGAATTTTTCATTATTTTCCCTTTGTCATTTCGTTATTGTGCTCAACACAAATTTCTATAGAATGAAAAACTGCCAGATGGACAAATCGTAGTAGTCATCTTCAATATACCGGGAATTTATCTCTTTAATGATGTACTCAGCATTACAATCATCGTGGAATATCGGTTGTAGGTATAGACATCATCAACTACATTGCAATTTTCCTGCCTATGTTTATATTCCGCATGCTTTGATCAGTTGGAAAGCAAGAGCCTTCCTCTCCAACCCTTAAGGTAAGGAACTCAGATGTCGATCGTGCACCCAAAGAGGCTAGGAATGGTCTCCCAATAGCGGGTACTTTGTGAATCTTTCTTCCATGTCCGTAATGATGAAGCCCACTGGAAAACAAATTTCCCAACAAATACCAAGACACTTTCCAAGACTCCTTCAGGTTTTACCATCTATCTGTTTTCCATTTGAAGAGTAATAGTGGCGGAATAACCTCCCCAAACTTAATCGCCAAATGTGAAGAGGGCATCAAGTTTATACTTAGCTCCCGAGTCACGAGCTCGAATTCAACTCCTCCAATGATGCAAGGAATCAGAAACTCCCCGATCCTTCATCTTTTCGCAATTCTTTCTTTATCACAAAGACTCCGCAAAGTGTTGAAGTGAGATTCACAACCCTTCTTCTTACTATCTTTCTTTCTCGTCAAAGATGTCCTTCAGACCTTGCATAGAGGGTATCCGAGTCACCACTGTAAAGGGCATACTGAGATCTCTAGCTTCAAAGGTTTTCAAACCTTGCAAACCGGCTCCTCTCTATCTTTCATTTGTCCTGGAAATGGACCGCAGGCCCAGAGCCTCTGACATCCTTCCCCACTCCTTCTTTCTTTTTTCCAAGGCTTCCTTTCTGGGCTTTCTTCTTCTTGTCACATTATTTTTCTTTCATCTTTTCTAACTCCTTCCCACTCCAAGTCGCACAGCCATGCATTTTTCGATTCTTCAGGTCACTGGGAAGGCATCTTCCTCCGCCATAGGTTGGGGGCCAACCGCTCTACTTCAGGTCTCCGTGTTCTTCGTGATGATCAGTGTTCTGAAACTAAAACTGCAGCGCTACTTCCACCCACAAACTTTTCTGTTCACGAGGGTCAAATGCTTCTTACAAGTCCTCTATGAACCGCAAAGACTGCCCTTCAAAAAGATTGTGCCCTCCCTCCTCTAACTCCTGATATTCACTCGTGTTCATTTCCGCTGGGTCGCGCACTGAACCTCGTGGTCATGGATAACCCCGTCAGTCTCCTGCCTCATGCTCAGTCTAGAAGCCTCCACCATACACTTCATGGTTCCTCAACACAGAGACTGGTCGGTGTTAGTATCGGGTTTGAAAGGTAGTTTTAGCTCACCAGACATTTGAACCCTCAAGATCATGAACTGTTCTTCGCGAAATTTCTCTCACACTTCCCTTCACTAACTCTCTTTCAACCGCTCCCATCTGCGGGTGTGCGTGGCTCTCTCCTTCTTCGCTGTCCATCCTGTGTACAATGGCATCCACCTGGGCCTATGGCCGCCATCTTGCTCACCCATGATCCCCTTCTCCGTCAGTTTCCTCTTGTTCCAAGGAGCTTTCTGAGGACATTTCAGCTGTGTCTTCAATCACTATTTCTCTTCAAGATCTTTCGCTTGGATGCTCCACAACATGAAGCATCAATGATCCTGATACCTTCATTCATGCACATGATATACAATATCCATCCAGCCTTCACGACTATCCCATGCATCGACATCTTCCTCGTGAATCTGCTTGAATCTTCCAAGCTACATAACAAAGCTTCATCTTCCCCCCTGGGCCAAACAGTTAATGATTTCCTTCTCCGAGGCAGGGCCTGTGGGAAGAATCATCATAGCCTCTACTAACTCCTCCCAAGTATCAACAATACAAAGATTCACCATGTAGTCATGGTATCTCCGTAGAGAGAATGGAATATTGCAATTATGACTTCTGGTCTCATCTGTTCAACTTCACTGTATTAGCCATCCCAGAAATTCCTCCAAAGCCTTCAGTTTGGGTCCTCAGCTATCTGATCTCGCAAACTGATGTCATTGACCATCAATTAGTGCTGCTTAAGTTCAAAATTATTTGCATCACTAGTCAGTCAGCTCGATTGCAGAGTACCATCTTGAATAGGCCTTAACCCCATAGTATCAAGATCGGAGGCCTTCTAAATGCTTCACTCCTCACTCGACCTGCCTTCATCCGCTGAGTTGTCAGTTTCTTCAGCTTTCTTGTCTTTCTCTCTGCTTTCCGAGTGTTCTCTACACCTCCGTGGTCCGCTGAACTCGCATCGTTGTTATGCTCCATGCATTAAAATTGGTCCTAAATCTAAACATCACATCTACATTAATAGATTAGTCCGGGTCAACAAATATTTTCAATATGGTTTGTTAAAGGTTGTGGCTAAAAATAACCATCGCTGAAAGCTATTTTGTTCTTTTCTTCAAATGTCCAAATTAGCATACTTCCTTCCTTTCGTCTCATTGATTTACTCAAATCTTTCTTGATCACTTAAACTGCAGCCATAAAAAACTTATCAGATCCTAATTCAAAACATTATGTACAAATCTATAACACTCATTGCCAAAAGACTATTGTTCAATCTTAACTGGGCCAAACATAAAACCTGTTAATCTAATTAAAACACACACAAATTTATAAACACTTTATTGCCAAAGACTATTATTCAACGCAATCCGCGCATAAACTTGTTAACTTTCTGGGCCATATGCAAGGTTAGACACTATTACCAAAGGACTATTAACTAATCCCCCACAACGGCGCCATAAAACTTGTTGACTTTCACCAGAAACCAAAATCTCAGTAAATCATTTTCACTTAGTTTTGGCTTCAGACATCCCAAAGTACAGTGCCTAAGGCAATAAATGATATAAGTCCGTATATCGATCCCACAAGAGATCTCAAGAATTCTAGATCAACTAATTCCGACCACTAAGCTCCATACTATTTGGACTATAACATGACATTGTGATCCAGCTTAAGAAGCTGTAAAATATACAAGTATAAGGAAAAAGAATGAACAATCAAATAAACTGAAATCTAAAGAATAAAGAATAATGAATAGTTAAGAAAATAAATGGGAAATCGAATAGTTATCTTTAGAGGACACATCAAGAACACCAAGTATTGTGAAGTATCAATTCCTCGTAGCTAACACCGTATAAAATTGTCAGGTATTTCAGGGTTTTAAAATCGCCCAAGGCGAAGAAGACAGCTTGATCCTCCACTCCACTTCATTATCTAATTTCCCTGATTCTTTCGAAGACAGGGAATTAGATGACTACTTTTAATAGGGATTTCCTTAATCTGGGTATTTTTCTTTTGCAATACTTCATACCCATTTTATGGACTGTAAACCTTAGCTCCCAAGTTATCGGTCAAGGCTATACAACTTCCTGTTACTTCAAATTAGAATAGATCACCCTCTCCTTGATTAGATCTCACTAACACCTGGATTGGCTTCACTATTCGACCGAGGTGAACTCTCTGCTTGTTTAAATTGATAACTCATTCAACTTCATTCTTGATTTCAAGTGAGAAGAGGATTTATCTAAGTAAACTTCTTTACAAAGCTCATTGCATCTCTAATAGCGTGTTAATATACCAAAGAAATGTTCATAACTCAGAATGCCTCTCCTCGTGTTCACCAGAGAACCTCTTGAAATCAGAGCAATGAAACAAATCTTAAACGGGTATAAGAAACCGGATATTCGCATCAAAAACATTAAACCCATAACCGTGGCACCATAAACTAAATTCACAAGTCATTGAAACAACTACGTAGTGGAAGATAAATTCGATCATAAGATTCACTTAATGGTGCCGGGTTTCACCATCAATTACACACTACGCTGATTCCTCCGATCATAAGAACAATCGCATTTGAGCGGTACCTGAATTCCTGTGAATTTGTCTGAACTTCAAACATTCCAGTAATTTGAAAAGAACTATAATTTCGCATTCGCCTTCTGCTTCAAAACGATAACATCCTGCATCCGTAAAATAAAAACAAAATAAAAAGAAAGATGAAAATAATCTAATCTATATCAACGGAAACAGAAAAAGAAAATAAAAGAAAATAGAAGAAAAGAAAAAATAAAATGAAGCCTTCTACACCATATTCTTCTGCTCGGGCTGCCCACGCCTCCCACTTTTTCTCCCCCGGGTAGTCGCTTATTTGAAGCTCTCGCCGGGCCCTACCCAATGGTATTCTTTGTGGATTTCCTGCCGGATCGCCTATACAATACTCAGTCATGACATCAAATCCCTTGTCGCGACATTAGTTAGTTTGGCACTTGCCGCAGCATTTATCAATAAGTCGCGACATTCCTTGTTTTCCTCAGCGCACGGCGCGCGACAGTGAAATCACGTCAATGACATCATCCATGTCTCTCGCTTTGAACCGGGTGTTTCTTATGTCGCGATTATCATCCTTTGTCGCGACATCACTTTATGCCTCTCGCAGGTTTCAATCGTTAGGTTCCTACCGCGACATCAATCCCCGTCGCGACATCGCCATGTCTTTACAAATTTCAACTGATAAAATCTTCTTTATGTCGCCACATCAACTGGTCGCGACATCGCCATGTCTGCAGTTTTCAATCGAGCGAGTTCCATGTCGCTACAATATCAATCTCTTGTCGCGACATCAACTTAAGGAACTGCAACCTTCAACTTAGCACGTCTTATGTCTCGACATTAATCTCTTGTCGCGACATCAACTTATGTCTCTGGAGGCTTCAACTGGTTGCTTTTGGTGTCGCGACATCAGTCCTCTATCGCGACAACAGCTTAAGTCACAACAGTTTCATCTTTTCTCAAACTCGTATACTTCAAGGCGCTTCGTCGCGACTCCATCCCTTGTCACGACATCAACCTTTCGCCGCGACATCACGATGTTGTCGCGACATCATCTCTTAAGTCTCTCGGTTAATCCTCACCGCCTAACTTGCGGATCCCCGCCGCGACCGCATCAAATTTCCTTCAATTTTCCCCTGGATGTCGACATCATAACCCGAACCGGTGCTTCAAAACTTCAACATTAGTTAACCAATGTTTCTATTTCGCTCGCCATTTTCTCGTATTTTTACTCCACCAATTGGTCAGATTTTTCATCGCTTTTCTTCTTTCTTTCACACTCCCTCGTTAATAACAATCGTGAGTTTCTTCATATTTCGCATATTATTATTCCTTTTTCAGATGAAAATCAAACGTAAAACGGATTAAAACTAAGATGACTTTTAAGCTCATCACCTACACCCTTCTCACGTAAATTGATATCTCCCGGCCCTTACACCCACGTAAATTCGATCACTCCTGGTCTCTTACACCCAATAATGCAAAATTCGTGACTCTCCTCGGGGTCTCTTACACCCACGTGTGTGTAAAATGGGTCACCCTCACAAAGATTGCTCCCAAAGGTCTCTACACCCACACAATCTCGTGGATTCCCTGCCCTACACCCCAATACGTAAATTCGTGATCGCACTCTGCCCTTACACCCACACGTAAATTCAGACTTCTCCGAGCCCTTACACCCACACGTAAATTGTGATATTCCCTGCCCTTACACCCTCACAAAAATTCAGATCGCTCCCTGCCCTTACACTTCACAGAAGCTCAGACAGCCCTCAAGTCTCTTATACCCTCACGTACCCGGGATGTCCCAAATGCTTCTACACCTCACGTAAATTCGATTTCTCCTGCCCTTACACCCATACAGACCTTCGGATACTACCACAGTCTCCTTCAATCTCTAACTCAGCTTCTCACTTTTGGGGGATTAACGACCCTTCTTGCTCATCCAACACACTTTTAATTACTCTACTCGGGATTCAACTATGAGTCTTCGTTGGACGAGTCCCAAAGACAACTCAACCCACTCACCAAGAAAGCAGGACGACCATGCCGCAACCCACGCCCGACCTAACGTGATGTCACCGCGGCACATGAACAAGAATCCCGACCTATCCACAATCCTCACCCTACCTCCTGTGGGAGAACACCCATACCGGGCTTCTGCAGGCCTCAACTCCTAAGCCTAAATCCATCACACAAGATGGCCAATGAATGAATATGATGCATCTAATTTTAACGCCACTCTATCCAACAAGCGAGAGTAGAAACGCACTCGCATATCGCCAACTCGAACGCCGCCCCTATACCCTGAGATCTCTGCCTCCTAGGACAATCTCGCCTCACATGCCCAGGCTGGCGACAGAAATAACATATAGTCTGTCCTGCCTGACTAGAAGTCTCTGCCTGTGAGTCCTATACTTGACCTCGACCCACCCTCTAGCTCCTCTGGCCCACCTGTGCTACCGAAGGTGCCTTATAGCAGACTCCGAACTCCAAACTCCGGTCCCTATCCCGTACTAGGGGTGGGAGGAATGAACTGCACGCCCCGTGTTCTACGGGCCTAATCGGGACCGGCGGGCCGTCCCAAAAATCCCGGGATCCCCGTCTCCGGGGCAATCCCGTCTCACGCCCGTGCCGCCCGCTGGGCTCAACATATCACCCGCCCCGCCCGACCAACCGCCCAATCCTCCGGCCCTCTCGGGTCCCGATACTGCAGGAAGCGTGGTCTTCGCCTTCCCGAACTGCTAAGGACGTCCTCCTCTTGCTACCAACACCCGCATCTCGAGTGTTCCGAGCATCCTCGATCTCTCTTTCTATGGTCAGGGTCGTCCCAACCATGGAGTCCATGTCCCGTAGGCGAAGTCCTACGATCCTGCCCCGAATGGACAACTTCAAATTTATCAATTTCTAACTCGCATGTCTCGGGCCACGTAATCATCGCAAATCGGCAACTCGGGTGAATCGCTTCACGTAGTCCATCACAACACGCCCTCGCTCAGCTCCTCCTAAGAACTCCCGAGCCTTCGCGATGTCTCGCGCCTCCCGGAAAATACTTACCCATGAACAACTCCTAAAACTCCTCGCCCATGTCATAACTTCTTCCGCTACCCCTCGTCCTTCAAATTTCAAGGCAAAACCTACTACTCACTCGATGATGCGAGCTTAACCCTCCAAATCACCTAAAAATTATATAAAATTTAATTTATATAATTATCATTTTCGTGAGTTTAATTAAAACCCTTATTTTTGTGCAAAAACTGGAATAATTTTCCAGAATTCCACAAACCCATTCTATTCAAAAACTAGAGCACTATCCAGAAATTTTATTTTTTTCGTTTATTTCTCACTCACTGACTCATGGCTCATAAGCAATTTCTAACACCTATAGTTACATTTTCTACTCTAATGTTCAACAATTCTCCTATGCTACTCACCAAGCATGTTAATTCCACACAATTCACATAACAAAACATTAGTACACCATCACACATCACATTTAATTCACAAAATGCACACCGATGTATGATCTATCCCCCGCTCCACAAAAGCCCCAGTATCTCGTATACCTAACTCTACACCCATCGAGCTCCCAAGGTAATCAAGCACTAGCTCGATACTGCCGTGACGCCCCAAACCGAGGTGTCCATCGACTCACCACAACTCGCTGAATTTACATGTCTCACTTCACGAGGCACGCACATGTGTGTAAAACTACCGCACAGGGACCCGCGACATCCGACAACCCAAATATAAATTTTATACAAAATCGATGACATTTACAATCAGATGATCACAATTTATACAAAACCGGTTCTTCGCCTGCACTCTTACAAAGAACAAAAAATACAAGAGAGGGCCATCTTGGCCATTTCTTCGCTTCTAAGGTCCCGGATGCGTCCCATCCCCAAGTACTTCTTTGGTACCTGAAAATATATCTCTACCGACTCGGGTGAGTAAAGCCCCAAGAGTGGAATTTCCTTACTGAAGTTACTCCCCACCTAAGTGCAATGCAACGGCGCACCAAACATACTAAATACATGCTAACATATCACTCATGCATATATTAACAAATTTAATCATACATCATGTTATTCATTTATAACAATAACATAAACTTAGCTCACGGGCTAATAATCCGCTGTCATTCTGGGAATACCCACAATTTCATAATCAACACGTTATTCACCCATTTAAAACAACACACATCACATAAATCACACAAATACCAGACTGTCTAAACCACACCAAGGATTTATTCCACTTGGCCCAAATCTTTGGAACCAAGTCACTTAGCCATCCGTGCCTCAACAAATCCCCATCCATTACACGACTTTAAGCAAAAAAATAAGTAAGAAAAGCCCTCTACCTTCCCCGCAGTTTGTCTGAATCCCCAAACTGCACCCACGTTGTAAATCTTGCCGTGGGGGAGCAACTTGCTCCTTTGCTCACGGAATCGACGGCCCGATCGTCGGAATTTGTGAGAGGCAGAGCTTCTCTCTCTAAAACCCAGCACTTTCCCTTACTTGCCAGTTTCTTCCCTCTCTCTCTTCTCTCCTCTCTCCCCCTCCCAATCCATTTGGTCAAGATCAATGTGAGAACAAAAGTCCCCAATGCCACATGTCAAATCTTTGGTCATTACAGTGAGTGATTACACCTATCCTCTTATCCAACCACTGAGATTTCCACCCGCATCATGCCATGTGTCATAAGTGAGCCCCACTGACCAAGTTTGATCGCATCCGCACTAGACACGTGGTGCCTCCGGGCCTCCAAACGCGCTGGCGTCATGTATCCCATCCTGCAAGTTCTCAAAAACGTGAAATTCGATCGTCTCACCGAACGAAATTCGACGGTATAGCCTGGGGATTCATGGTGACGATTCCAACCTGCTAACTGAATGTTGAAACTTGTGATGTGGGTTTCTATTTTCACTCAGATTCATTAATTAATTAACCGCACTGGATGATGGGATTGCTCGCGGCAATGCTCCTTTCGTCAGAGTGAATCTAGCTTATCTTTCAACTTATGCTTTTTTTCCATCGGGAGTGGTGAACTTGCTACTAACTTGAGATGAGTATTATGAAATGATTAGATATGGTTTAATTTCTAAAAATATTGAGCTGGAAGCCTGGAAATATTATAGTTTTTGTTTTGAACAGAGCTTTCAATCCACACTTTCGAGACTCGAGCAAATTAAATAACTTCGTGAATTTTTTGTGATTATCATTCAAAATTTTTGGAACCGCATTTGTTCGGGGAATATTTAGCTTGTTTTATTTTCAATACTGCATTTTCCTTCAAATTTGAGGTCAAATTTTGAAACAATGAATTCATAAGCAAAACAATTTAAAAAGTCACCAAAATGATGACTCAAAGAGAGATAAACAAGAAGCACAAACCTATCTACCAACAACCAAAACACAAAAAAAAAGTTAATGAAATGTTTAAAGAAATCAGAGTTTAGTGTCAAAAAAGTTAATAATCAGCATGACTTTCTTGTAACTCATTTTTAGAGCCACCGCTTGATTCAGTTTTTGTTGTACTATGAGATTTCTTATATATTAACAATGTAAATAGAAAAATTGATGGAGATTACTATTTAGTCTTTGGCTTGAACCTCTCTAGATTTTGGTTTGCTGAACTTACCTAAGTGATCGAGGAATTTAATCATTTCATTCTTCTATGTAAAAAAATTAATGTAGAGTTTTGTTTTGTTTTCCTTGTCAATGGTTTGTCAAATATTTTTTTTTGAATGCTATGTTTGTCCATTGTTTTAAAAAAGTTTTGTAACTTAGGAACAACTTTCAGTAACATTGTAAAAAAAAAAAATTTATGAAAGCATGTTTTTTAAGCAGATCTTAGGATTGCTCGATGAAATGTTGCCTCTTAACAATGAGTTACCACTATCCATGTATGAAGCAAAGAAGAATTTGAATGCATTGGGAATGGAGTATGAAAAAATACATACATATTTAAATGATTGCATGGGTATAGGAATGAACTAAAAAATGCATCTGCTGTCCCATAGTCAGGAGCTTCAAGGTGGAAGGTTAATTCATCAAGAGCTAAAAGGAGAAAAGGAGTTCCAACTAAAGTCATGTAATATTTTCCACCCATCCCACGATTCAAGAGAATGTTTCATTCCTTAAAAACTGCAAAAGATCTCACTTGGCATGCACAAGAAAGAGAGTTTGATGGGAAGATATGTTTGCCCATCATATCCCCATCATGTAGCACTGATCGCGATAAGCATTTTTTGGTGACAACCTAGAAATCTTAGACTTGCCATTTTAGTTGATGGTATAAATCCCCATAGTTCCTTGAGTAGTAGGCATAGTTGTTGGCCTGTTATAATGATCATTTATAACCTTCTTCCATGGTTATGCATGAAGAGAAAATTTATGTAGTTATCCTTGTTGATATCAGGTCCAAGACAATCTGGCAATGACATAGATGTTTATTTGGTACCTTTGATATAAGATTCAAACTCATGAGGTGGGATCAAGCTTATGCATATAAAAAGAATTCTACATTGAAGGTCGTTTTATTATGGGACAATCGTTGATTTCTCAAAGATATGATAACTTATCAGTTGCATTAGCTAGAAGGGTACTTTGTTTCATTCTATATGCTGAAGGAAATGGGGATTCGTGATATTGAAACCCTCGGGGGAAAAAGAACCCATATTAATCACATAGGAAATTTCTTCCATGCAACCATCCTTATAGGAGACAAAAAAAGGCATTTAATGGTGAGCAAGACTTTCAATCACGCCCACAACCATTAAGTGGAGAGGCTATATTGCACAAAATGGATAATACTTGTAATTCATGGGGAAATAAGAAGGTTAGTCAAGATAGTCTAAAGGCAATGCTGCATGTTGTTGGAAAAAGAAGTCCATATTCTTTGATCTTTGAGTATCGAGATATCTACATGTTCGCCATAACTTGGATGTGATGCACATTGAGAAAAAGTATGTGTTTATCATTGGTACATTACTTAATATCCAAGGGAAGATAAAGGATGGACTAAATACTGCTTAGGATCTTATGGAGATGGGCTTGAGGTCTTAATTAGCACCAAGGTTTGAACAAAAATGAACTTATCTTCCCCCATCTTGCTACACGCTCTCTAGAATAGAGAATAAGATTTTTTGTCAAACATTAGCAAACTTGAAAGTGTGAGCCACTCAAAATGTGCCATGTGTCAAGTGCTGAATCAGTCAACTTGAGCTCAAGTGTGGGACCCACAATGACACGTATAACACATGACGGGAGTAAATCCAAGGTGATGGATAAGGTGATAAGGGTAATCTGCTGAACCACTTAGAATCGGGACAAGGGCAAGTGAAAGGACATCTCACTGGATTTCTATCTTCTCCCAACCGACGTAATGAAAAGCAAACCAGATTTGAAAAGAGAGAGTTTTAGATAGAGAGACTCCACCTTCTCTCTAAATTTCCTACGACGGACCTGCTGTGGGTTTGCCGAGCAAGAGCAAGCAGCTCATCCTCACTCAGAAGGGTTTCAGATAGAGATCGGAGTCGTGTGTAGCTGACAAACTCCGAGAGGCAGTCTTCTCCTACTTTGCTACTTTCACCCTGGTGGTTATGCTAAGGGTCAGGATTGCCTCTAAGGGAATGTTTGGTTATGCTTTTGAACCACAGAAGCTGTGATATTGTGATGTGTGATTGAATTGTGTGACGTAAATTTTAAGGAGTAGCATAGAGAAAATGTTGAACTCTAGTAGGTTAGAAAACATAACCTTAGTTCTAGAAACACAAACTGAGTAATGATTAGTCTGGGAAATTGAATTGCAAGTAGTGGGTCGGAACAGTTTAATTCATTGCAAAAAGGGATGAATGGGTTAGTTCATGATAACTAAATCAATTAGTGGTCAGCATGTGCACCACCAGTTAGATCGGGAGATAGAATTCGGGCTTAGAGGTCGAGGTCTTTGTGAGAAATATGTGTGGATGTTCTTCCTGGATGTAAAGGTGAGAGTCGACCGACAGATTCAGATCGGGTGGGAGTTGCAGATCTCGAGATTTTGCTCATGGTGGACCCTGCAGGATCGCGATCGAGTCGCGTGTGGTGCACTAAGGATATCGCATCGAGTCGAGAGTGACTGAGATTCGATACCCATTGGAAATCGTGACGCGCAGGAGTCGGCAAGGTCGTGATATGACGTCATTCATGACATGGATTAGGTTGACTACCATTGATTTGTTTCGCGATTGTGACCTTGAAAGGTCGCTTGCACACCAAGCAAGGATCAGGTGGTTACATATGCACGTGATCGATGCATATATGCATGGAATTTCAGACGAATTTTTGGGCGGGGGAGAATGTGAAACCCCGAGAAAATCTAATTTTCTGGAAAATGGCAAAATCGTAATTTCGGTAAAAATCCGAAAATTTTCTAGATCTCGGATGACAAAATGAACTTCACCGTTGGAATCGTCTCACAAAATATAGCTACCACGTCGAATTTCGTCGAATTCCGAGACAGTCGGAATTTACACGTTTTTCAAGGCAACGCAGATGGATGGAGTTCCTAGAGGATTATGACTTCACTTTGCATTACCATCCTGGTAAGGCAAATGTGGTGGTTGATGCACTCAATTCAAGTCACTCTGGAGCATCAAGGTATAGCTTCCCTGGGAGTTGGTGGATGCTCGAGATCGTGGACAATACCTACTTGCATAACGAAAGTGCCTGTGGCAATGCTGGGGAGTTTAGTAGCTGGCTAACTGCCTCTGCGTGAGCAAAGTGATCGAGTCCTGTAAGGTGACGAGGAGATAGTGTCCATTAGGGACCCAACAATGTGCACAAGTGATGAGGGTTGGATCATTCCACGCAGATGTAGGTTTTCTGGTGATAAGAGGGCTGGCAAGGGTTCCCGGGGCCACTCGATTTGAGAAAGGAGATTCTTGTGGAGTTTCACCAAGCCTCGATTTGTCATGCATCCAGTGGCACTAAGATGTACCAGATCTTCGCGCACTGAAGTGATGAAGAGACACGTTGGGACTTTGTTCGACGGAGGTCTCACGTGTCGGCCAGACAAGGTCGAGCACTTAAGCCGCCAGGCTACTCTTCCAACCATCGGAGGTGGTCGAGGAAGTGGGAGCACGCCACGATGGATTTTGTGACTCACTTACCACCTAACATCCCATAGACATGATGCGTTGTGGGTCACAAGGACTCCACACTAAGTCGACACATTTCCTAACAGGCGATGACCTTACGACCGAGGAATTCAGTCGTATATACGAGAGATTGTTAGTTACATGGATTATCCATCGTATCGCATTACGTAGATCCTGTGTTCACAAAGACACTTTGAAGAGAGTAATGGCATACTGGTGTTAAAGGCCTGAGAATTATTTCTTTGTAAAATATACAACAACCTAGTTTTAATATATTTCGCATATAAAAGTGTAAAAGAGTCACATCAAACTCGTGGAAATATCATTACAAATCGTTAATTGTAAGAAAATTATACAGAAATGGGTCTCCATATATGAGACAAATGAGTATGATATCGGGATACCCGATATTCACAGGAGTTTCCATAGGTTGATTCGTGAGCCAATCTGGACCCCTAGATGTGGGCAATGTAAAGTCCCCGAGGATATTGTTCAAAACTCTTAGAAACCTTGTATCCGTGGAGGAATTCAATCTGTTTGCCTAAAATCACATGATTATCATACACTAATGCAACAATCAGTACTAATCAGACATGATCAATTCCCGCTCAGCATATCACTCGTTATTTGTAGGTTGAGTTTCTTTTTCAATGCTCTCAGAAGGCGGTTGATGTGTCTACGTTGGATGAATCTGCAAAATCATGATCGTGACATCAGGCTTGCTTGAAAAAAGTACTTTCCACCTTCTTTCTTTAACACGCGATCCATTTGATCTGCATGTTGTAAGAGAGGTAAGACTTGTGGACCGCTTTATCTTAGGGATGGATGTGTACTCCTTTGAAAGGTTCATGAAAGTACTAAAGAGTTACAAAGTGAATCAGAATCGCTCTAAGGGATGCATTGTTGAATGCTACATTACGTAGGAAGCTATTGAGTTGCATGGAATACTCTGTCGATGTGGATACAATCGGGATTCCTATTGATCCAAGAATTGACCAAAATCGGGACACTCTATCGGGGAAGTTTTGTCATGAAAGATCCCATTATTTTGTTGCAAGCACATCATTATGTGTCGATAATACAAACTATCAGGCAACCTTATTTTGAGTAAGGACCACCCATTTATGTTTTATTCTTATTATTTTTATAAATTTACAATATTAAATAAAAGTTATTATGTGATTTTGTAGAGAGCACATGACATGGTTGAAAATGCAAAATCCTCACAAGCCAAGAGGCAAAAGTGGCTACAAGACGAAGATAGGTGCACTTTACTTATTGGTTGAGGGAAAAGGTATTAGGAATATTTTCCATATTAATAATATTTTTTAACATTAGAAATTTAAATAATTAATAACAATAAGGAATTTGTGTAGGTTGATGTTGTCATTGTTAACTAAGAACCTGTGGCTGAAACCCTTAAGTGGATAGCACATGGCCCTAGCCCCTATGTGTCCAAGTATAATGGATATACCATTAATGGGTGTCGTTACCATACAAATGAACGAGATGATTTGACATTGCCACAAAATATGGAGTTAGTGTTGTAGCATCAACAATGCAAATTGCAAGTGCAAAGGATAAGAATCCAATATTTTGTGAGTTATGTTTTTATGGGATTATTACTGAGATTTGGGATCTTGATTACACCAAGTTCAGGATTCTGGTTTTCAAGTGTGATCAAGCTGGATAATAATAACGGCATTAAAGTTGATGAACTTATTTTACATTGCTGATTTAACGGTTGCGGCGTATAAATCGACACTCATTTTAGCATCTCAAGCAAAGCAGTACTTTCTATGTGCAAGATCAACTCGAGCCGATGGTCAATCGGGTCCTATCACGTAAAGACTTCTTACATAAGCGAGGGTGTTGATGACCTTATATTCCAAACGAACATCATCCTTCTATTAGTGCACCCAAAAATATATTCATTGATGATATGGATGACTCTCAAGCCATATGCATGAGGGAAGATAGTGAAGGGATTTGGATTGAAAACAATTCTTCCATGTGATTCAATTGCAAGTTTTTGCTAATGATGTAATAGAATATATTTATGAATGATAATGCATCTAAACTCCTTTTTGTCAATTTATTTGTGTTTTCATCTATGTTTGTATGGATGAGTACTATTATATATGCATTGTTGACTTCTCAATATATATATATATATATATATATATATATATATATATATATATATATATATATATATATATATATATATATATATATATTGTATACGGATGGGAGATTTTATGTTTTATATTTTGATTGTTTTGGCAAGAAGTCTCCTTTCATCTAGTTGACTATAATTGCTTCCCAATGTTTTAGAGCTTAACGTTCTTTTATAGAGATATCACAATGTTCGAGGAAAAGAAAAGGTATTTCAACTATTTTCTCCTTATGGTTCCTCCATTTTTCTTCACATTAATTTTAATGTAACTTAATTTTCATTGTTTATAGGCATGGATGTAGATGATAGGAAACTATAAAGAGTGAAGTCTCAGAATAACCCGAAAAGCAATGGTCATTAAGAATATGAGCAGCGAAATGCAGCTTCACATCAGTACAACCAAGACGGGATTTTGCTAGTGATACTTCGTGCATCTCACAAGTTACTTAGTGTATTGACAAGGACATTTATATGTTTATTAGATATAAAGACTGGTAAGATGTTCCCATTCAATTAAAGGAAAAATTGTGGGATTCAATTGAGGTAACCTATTTATACTCTAAAAGAATATTGCTAACATATTATTATTCATTAAAAGCTAAAGATACTAATAATTTTGTAATAATTTGCGCACTTCTTTTACATTGAAAGAAGCAGAGAAATCGCGAACAATAGGAAGAAGCCAAACATTTAAGAACCACTTAACTATGAACTACATCATCCCTTTCAAAGATAAGTAAGAAATGTTGAAGAAACCCCCACTTGAATATAGTTTCATTGAGGATGAGGATTGGAATATCCTTGTCAAAGATAGGCTCTCTAATGCATTTCAAGTAAAACCATTAAACCATGCTACTTCTATTAATATGTAATGAATTAAATTCATTAATCGCCTTAGTGAAATGTACTTATTAAATCTTATTTATAAATTGCAGAATTTAGGGAAAGTTCGTAAAGAGAGAGAAGGAAAAAACATGCATACAATCACCGCTAATTAGAAAAGGATATGCAAGACTCGAGGAAGATTTGGTAAGTTAATAATATTAACTTTAAGTTTAAGAATTTCATACACGTGAAAATAATGGTTTTTTGATATTTATATATGTTTTCATTATACTAAATGATTTTATCAAAAACTAACTATATATGATGTCAATTGTATAATTCTCTATAGATGGTGACATTCAAAATTAAAGTATTGATATAATCATTTGTGTGTGGGAAAAATCAAGGGAAATGAAAGATGGAAACTATGATGAGGTTGTCATACCCGTTGTGGAGAAGATTGTAGCTTCTTATTTATAACCTAAACTTAGTATGTTTAGACAAAAACTATTTGTTTACCTATTTAGAACATAACTTTATAACTTTGTATTCTGTCAGAGGGATGAGCTCTTTGAAGGATTCTCAAGAGATCATCAAAGCTATTATGGGGAGGATGATATACTTACAATGCTATTTAGAACTCCTAAAAATCCTCAAGATATAAAGAACTTTGACACCATGGTTAAATTCATTCAATAATCAAAAAGTAAACCAAGAGGACATTCCAAGTGATATTGGGAGAGGGTTTTAGGTGTCTTTCATGAAAGAAGATAATATGATAATCTCATCGAAGGAAGTGTTTGCAATTGTATCATATTCTACATATGGCGAGAACTTCGCTTTTTTTTTTTTTTATCTGCTTAGTTACATTATAGTTTTCCATTTTAGTAATATATTGGTGCATGTCAAATATTCATAATTTTTTTTAATGATTTTTTAATTTCAATTAGGCATTTGTATAAGAAGATGGTTGATGCAAAGATGAAAGAACGATTTGCTTTTGTTAACCCTACATTGGTTTCTAAAGCTAGAATGGGAGAAGCAACGAAGGAAAATAGGTCAAAGGTTATTGCAAAACGATTAATGAATGCAAGTCGTGCTGACTATATTTTTATTCCATACAACCCAAAGTAAGTTTTATGACAATTTATAGTTTCCTCATATTTTACTAGATTCTCACTTTAATAAAAATATTTCAGTTTTCTATTGGGTGTTGGTAGCACTAGAGACAAGGACAATAACAAAGATACTACTTCGACCCGATGCTACATCAACCATGTGATGACTTGAAAGATATTGCTAAGATGTGTTTATAAATTGCACACTGAATGGTTGATGATATATACTGGCATATTGCCTTTGTATAGGCAGATTAAGAACATCCACCAACAAAGTTAAAACATCTAAGAGAGAGCCTACATGGGTAAAGGTCATGGTTATATAAATTATTTCACTTTGATTGTGATTTATAAATCTAATTCATAGTATTAAAGTACTAAAATCTTACACTTTAATTCCTAAGGATCACAATATAATGGGTTACATTTTCATTCATAGTGTCTCGGGCAGCCAGGTAGTGTAGAATGTGGATATTATGTAATGAGATACATGAAGGACATTATAATTGATTCAAGGCATTTCACAACAAAGGTTAATCTATATTTATTAATAAATTTTCAAAATATTCCTATTGTTTACTATATCAACTTAACTAATCAATGGTGTATGTTACTCGTTATTAGTTTAATGGGAAAAAGTCTTATAGCGAAATGGAGATAAATGAAGTACGATCAGAATGGGTCCTACTAGTTACTGAATTGATAATAACTATTGTTTAAAGGTACAATGTAATGAATTGTCTTATATTTGTATCAATTTTTTTGCTTTGTTGGTAAATAACTCATCAAAGTTATTGTGAAGTTGAAAAAGAATATTTTGATGATGCTCACCTTGATGATTTGAATCTATGCAATTTTTATGATGTAGTTATTTTGAAGCATAATGCATTACTATGATTTTTTAGTAAGTTATATCTAGAACAAGTAGTCACCTCCATAAATTTATGAACATTTTTTCTCGTAACTATTTTTAAATTACATTTGAAAGAAAGTTTAGCTTTCATTCACAAAAAATACATGTTATGAACTTTTTATCATTTTACTAGAAGTTGATGAGTTTAACTTCATATAAAAATATTACTTATTGTTAAATTTTTTTTTGTATTTGTGGAGAGGTTATGTGATTTTATAAATTTGATTTATATATCAATTTGATATTACAATTCGTTTGATTACTTTATTTACTCCTTTTATGCAGATTTTGAATCTCTTTTCCCTCGTGACAAAAATAGAGATATTTAAATAGTGATTAGAATTGACTTATTTATGGTACTATCCTTGCCTCTTTTAGATCTATTCTTTGCCTCTTTTTAATTTATTATCTTATTATAACTGCGTGCTTTCGAAATGCAGGAATTTTATTTTGGAAAGTTGAAAAATCACGTTATGGTAGAATTAGTAATCAGTGCTTTTTGGATCGATACTAAGTGTATGGAAAATATTCTTTCTATCGAGCATTGAATCTTTATGTCTTTCGATTATTGTTGGTTCTTAAGATTTATTGTTTACATTCATGTGTTTTATTATATTATTTTATAAGTATATAGCTTAGATTTCCTTGAAGTTACTAATATGAATCTTGTATATTTTTTATTTGAAATTTCAATTTACTTAAACCTTCTAGAATAAATTGAATTTCACTTTGTTTAGGCTTTAATGCTTATTTATTTCTAATTTAAAAGTTATACCCAAGTATATGGTTATATATCCTATAATTTTGTTATTAGAAACAATTTGTTATTTTTTAGATATTAAGAATGTACATAATGTTGTGTCAACCTTTTTGTTTTATGTCATTCTCTTTTTTCTACAAGTCAATTTATCAAGTCAATTTATATCTTACAAGTTATCATTGGTGGAGTTCTTTTCTGACGAGGTATGATTCTAATTTGAGTTCAATGTTCATTTAATACCTTGAATTTTGAAAATTACCACACTAGCACTCATCAAAATAATAAATCGATGTCTTAGTCTAGTTGGTACTCTATAAAGTTTTTTGCTTGGTTTTCTATATCTAAAACTTAATTTTACATTTGAACTGGAACAATTGACTCTATGTGGTGATTTTTGATGGGCTTAACACTTTCATGTAGTTGTCCCTCTCCACTACCAACAAATTAAAAGAACATTCAGACTCCTACCCATTGAATCTATGAAACTTGTTGGGAATATTTGTTATAATTTTGGATCAATGTATATATCGATAGCTTTGTAGCTTTATCCATATGACTTTGATTTTTTTTTTCTCCTCTATATTACTTTCATTTTATGTGTACATTTTCAATAATTATACTATTATATCAGAATTTACAACAAATGAAATTAATGAAAATAAGATTTTTAATGTGATAAAAATGATGACACTTGTAATGAGTGCCATGATTCTAAAACAAAAACATATAAAAATCAATGACACTCAAATAAGTGTCATAGTTATTAGATTGAAATATTATGAGTAGAGAATGACGCTTTAAATGAATGTCATAGTTTTTATTCACAAAGATGACGCTCGAAATAAGTGTCATTGTATGTAAATCCATACAATGACAAGCGAGACTACGGCCACTTTTAGTAAGTGTCATTAAATCCTTCAATGACGATTAAACGTGGCTCATTGACACTTTTTCCTTGTAGTATGAGTAAAATTCATCCATGCTAAGAGCTATTCGTAAGAAGTCGCTATGTAGCTTCGAAAATGGGGAAGAAATAAATATTGGTTGCAAGATGTCTTGAAAATCTTCCATTTTTCACTTCCCGGACAATAACTTTTTCATTTGAGTTTCAAATGGAGTGATCTTGGATTCTATGCATATCTAAGGATTTCTAGAATCCATCTAAATCAAGCCTGAAGCCAAGGGAAGTCATCCAAGAGCCCATCAATTCAGCTTTTTGGCCATGTTTATACTCTTTTTGTTTCAAAATATACCTAGAACCATAAGATGATACAATTAAGTGTTAGAGACGTTATAAACACCATAAAAGCATGTAAATGATAGGTGATTAATGGTATAAAATAAAGTATGAGAAGCACCTATCACTAACCCTCAACCTGATTATCTTAACCAAACCTTCAAGGAGACAAGGGAGTCTCTAGAGGAAGTTTTGGGCCTTCGGGCCACTTAGTTGTTCTCTGTTTAAACCTCATGGAATGCTCTTTCCAAATATGTAGGACCTCACCCAGCCTTCTCCATCATCACAATTTGAAAGCCATGTCATGATTTTCCCAAGTGAAACATCAAAGCCGTCATTAGTCATTACATAAGAAAATGCACCCAAATTGAGGGCCGCACAGTGACGTCTCACTCCTTTACCCACATGCGATGGCCATCCCCCAATATGATAATCAGTGTGTGGGAAGGTCTAGTTTGGAGACTAATTTTCGGGATATGAAGTTATGAGATGCGTCACTGTCATCAATACATGGATTGAATGTTGCGGGAGATCCCCTTGAAGTTTTAGGGTTTGTGAAGGAAGATTAGGGGTGTCAAAAAGGGCCCATGAAGTCCAAAATTTGGCATTCACCCTCGTCGAGGATTTCTAGCAACCAGGTTGTCTTCTTTAAGAGAAGGGATTTTTGTAACATCAACTTCCAGGATTTCAAGAAAAGTGGATTTGTTGGTTGTATTGAAGGCGCTAGACATGCCCAAATTTTGATCTCATGTCAGAATCCATCTCATGAAGCAACCCAAATACAGCGTTTTGACTCCCATGGAATCATGATGCTAGGGGTTTCTCAAGTGGTTTATATACCATCGACATTGTCCCAAAGAGGTTCATATGTTGTCGAGTCCGCTTATTCTCCCAAATCGATGCACTAATTTATCTTAAAAAACCACGACAAGTTGATTTAATTCAATCGACGATGGCGAACTAATGGATCGCACCCGTTCCATACAAATATGAGTTAAAGAAACCTTGAAGTGATCACATAGTTATTTGAGGCGCCAAAACGCTCTTAAGGCACGGGTTTTTTTGAAGTAAAGGCGTACCATATGTAAGACCCGAGAAAATTTCAATTTTTGGAAAAAGGGTAAAATGGTCATTTCGGTAAAAATCCGAAATTTTTCTAGATCTTGGATGACGAAACAGATTTCACCGTTGGAATCGCCTCGAAATCTAAATTACCACGTCGACTTCATCGACCCGGTAAAGTTCGACTCACGCTTTTTGATAAGACCACTGGTCGAACACAGAAAATCCAGTTTCTAATAGAGATATGATGTGACAAAGTCACCTATTACATGTACTCTCAGACACATGTTGCCAATATTAGAAAGATGATGAAATGGATGGCCATACAGCCAGGTGTCAAAAATCAAGAAAAGGAACTGAGCACTGGGGAATTATCTGAATCATAATTGAATAAGACAAAATATAATAAAATTGGCCATCTTCTTCATTTAGAGGCAAATGGGCGTAGTCGAATCCGTCATGCGTAAAATGGAGATTTTAGATTTTTAGAGAGAGAGAACACCTTATCTCTAAATTCTAGTCAATCGAACCCGTCTGGCTTCGACAGCAAGTTAAGCAAAGCTCTATCTACTATACTTATGCTACGCAAGATCGATTTGGCTGAAGCCACAACTCCAAGAGGTAAAGATCTTTTCCTACTTGCATTAATCTTTGGCTAAGAGTCATGTAATGGTTGTAATGTTCTCAAGCTCTTGTTTTACCATAAATTTTGGCCTCAAGTTTTGAACCGAAAGTGGAGAAAATTTATTACAGTATTTCGTGAACAGCAGAACCCAGGGTTTCACCGCTCACGTGAATAAGTGACACTAAATTTTTGGTGTGAAATGTGTTCTCATTGGAAGGATTCAAATTAATTGCTCTGTGTTTGTTAATTAGCCCACGCGAGCTAATTTTGCGTAATTGACATAATTTACATAACATGATTTATGCTGATTTAATTATATTAATATATACGCACACAATATATTAAATACGAAGCCTGCTGAATTTGCATCACATTCCATACGCACCTAAGACCCTAAAATATTAAGAGCTGAGCGCATGATACATGAAATGAAACAAAATGAAAACAAGCCATGGTGCGAATTTCGAGGAAGATTTTCGTTAATTGCCTTTAAGAGACGTCCAACATATCACTCTGGACGCGACCACGACTCAAGCTTCGTAGAGCTTATCCAAAGAATTCGCCTACAGCATTCCAATATTTTACCTAACCTCAGTATTTTCAAGAACAAAAAATCTGTCAGAAAAACTAGATATTTTATCGCATAATGCTTAAAGTACGTGCGGCAATGCATGGCGACTATATTACTGCTCGGGGCATAAACATCTCGAGAGGCTCATGAAATTGCTTAAATGTGATTGTCTGGTCATGACACGCGCACTTAGCTGAAGAACCCAAGTGTGAAATTATCACCATCGGTTTCACTAATCTGGTCGACTGATTACTATTTCAAATGGCTGAGCAGTAGAGTACGACGCCACTAGAGGTCGCAAGTATAAGAAAGTCGGTTGTGGCTTTGACATTGTCATTTGTATAACATGTATTAGAAATTGTATATTTTAATATATGTTCGTAAAGAGTAAATTATTAACTTTGAACTATTGTATATAGTCGATGTATTTCATGAAAGGTTACGCAGCACCTAAGCCGGGCCATTATTTTACTCGCATGCGGGACTCCAGGCCATCAGAACAGCAGACAAGCCAGACCTCAGTAGACCTCCCTGCACAACAAGACTTCTCGCTATTCTACGGTAGCCAGATCGGTTACCCGACATCCACGTATATTCCGAGGTCGACGGCCGTCAATCCTGACACCCCGATTTTAAGGCTCACACCATATGTCAAATATATATTTTATAATTCTTATAATGATTGTTTCTTATTTTTATATAACTTTTTTGTAATTTCTTAGCTATTTTATTTGATTTTTTGCTTCTGCTCCTCTTTCATAAGAATTATATATAGTTAGGAGGGTTATGACTTTTTTTGGAGTTGAAACATGACAAAAATGATACTGAAATCCTGAAAATCAAACATATAGGACCAAAACGATGTTGTTTTGGGCCCTCGCTTCAAAATGAGTCGTTTTGGATTAGTTAAAATGACTTATCCAACCAAAACGACGTCATTTTGGTAGAAAATGCTCGAGCCAAGGCATTGCCATAAGGAGTGGTGGCGCTTGGGCTTTAAACGCACTTGAGCTGCGCCTTTGATAACTATGAGTGATCGGGGAGTTTCATGGATTTGAAAGTAAGCTTCAACTCTGGTGAGCCATGCAAAGTAGTGCATAACGGCGTTCTTAGTTCTAAAGCAAAGATTCAAGTTAGGAGGTGAGACTTGAGAGAGCATGAATGTGGTCATCCCCAAGCAGCATCCAAACTCCATACTCACGTCGGTTTTCCCCATGATGGAGGAGAGAGAAGGGCAGGTCGGACTAGTGATAAGAACAGAGGATCTGCTTCTAAGTTTAAAAAATAAAAAAATAAAAAAATAACGCAACCAAGCAAAAGAAGAATTAACCTAGAAAACCTTTCACTACTGATCACAAAGAAATTCCACATATGAAGGAAAGGCAAAGCTACAAATAAATATTAAAGCTGTGGTTGAAATAAACTACAATTAAGAAATAACAACTCTAAGGATAGAGCACACCTTATTTCCAGCAGTCAAGAATCGTCGTCTCCGGCAGGTCACGGGGCCCTTCTTCCTCTTCTTCCACGCTGCTCCCTTTCCTTTTCTAGAATAAACGACCAAATAGGTTGGTCTCGACCTGGAATTAGAGCGTTTCCTTTCCAGTGTTTTCATGGACAAAAATCATCTTAAGCAATAAGAAAAATTGAAAATCAAATCAATGGAAGCAAATCACTATAGATTAGTCTCAAGCTTAACAATTCATGAAAGCATTTTTATTATTATGCAACTCTTTTCACATCTTTAGAGTACAGTACAACAGAAATATTCATATGTTAATGATTTTCCCTACAACAGATCAATCTCTTCTTATCCCATCACATGCCAGAAAAGGCATTAGTCTCAGTAACAGTATAAGCAACTTACCAGTTCAAGAATAAGGCAAAATACAAATGTTTAAAAGGTAAGGATATCCTTCTGCTCTATAGGAAAAGCGTACAGCTTGAGGATCCTGGAACCACAACCTGTAGACGTTTCTGATTGCTGTTGATGTCTTTAGGGTGATTAACCGCTGTTATTCGGGAGGGAGGTGCCGTTCATCTTTATGGATGTCTTGAAGCATTGCCATGCAACTGTGCGGATCTCAGGCTGTGCTCGTCCTGCAGATGCGAAGGAAGAGAGTTATGGACTTATAGCAACACTGATGAATGGAAATGCTGTATTCTTATCAAAAAATTAAAAAAAAAGAATGGAAATGCTATATTATCACAATAAGTTGACCTGCATGCTGTAACCAAAGTTAGTTGGTGGTCGAAAATCCAGATGCCCCTACACAAAACGAAAGCAACATTTGGGAACTATTTGTCGACTGGGTTATGCTTATCAGAAGTGAATTTCCACTGTCATTGTAATTTGTTAAATACTATACCTGGGCATGCATGCTTGGTTGAGTCCCAAAGAACCCGTCATGGCTGGGTGCTACTGCATTTAGTTGTCCCTAAAGGCATACACAAAACCGGGCAAATGGGATTATAAATTTTCATCTAATTATTTATAAATTAACTGTACAGCAAACACCAAGGTGAAAACAAAGACAAAAAAAAATCATTCAACTCTTATCATTGTATGCCAACATGGTACGCTTACCAGCCCCTGCATGCCCCCAGTTGATTAACATAGTAACCGGGCCATGAGAGGCTCCATTAAGTTCAATTGCACCTGCGGTCAACATAAACCAATAAAAACAATTTAAATTATATAAATATTTTTCTACGACAATAAATTTTAGCCAGCACAGAGTGGCTGAAGTTTATTAGATGTGATACCAGTCCTTGCACATTCTGTTGGGATCCATAAAAGCCATTAAGGGTTATCCCATCAGAGCCTAGATTTCTACAAGGGTGAAATTCAAAGCTACTAAGAATGACATCAGAAATAAATACATTGTGCATTAAGAGAAAATATCAATTGTTCATTCAATATATATACATATATATATATATATATATATATATATATATATATATATATATATCCAAAAGCTTATGTCATAAATCCTTTCTAACAGCTGGCAGTCATGTCTTTAAAGAAGTTCTCTTTTGTTTCTTTAATCTGGTTCTAATGGATCTTCCTTTCATTTCTTAGTTGAAATGTCAGATTTTCCAGTCACTGAACACCTACCAAATCAACAGAATCATGCCTCTATAAGAGAATGCATTTCATGTCAACTGACTTGAGTTTCTATCAATTCCTTGCTTTATGCCTTTATCACATATACAAAGATTCCACCAAAATGAATGAAACAAATTCTACCTGAACTACATGAGAGCTCAAAGCTACCCAAATCCTTACTTTTTATATCTGCTCCTGATCCATAGCCACTAGGATCATAAGTTTAAATGCCCTTTTAAAGTGATTGGGTGCTTTATCAAAGGAGGGTCAAAAATTGCCAAACAGATTAATTAAAGGCGGCTTTGGTCTCCCTATTTCTTCCATAAGATTCTTTCTTTGGCACTGGGCACAAATATATCACCACTCCACAGGATTCACGACTAATAAAAGAAGGGAGCTTTGGCATGAAGGTAGTAATCTTTCTAGTTGTGATCCAATGCAATTTTCATCACAGGCTCTAGTGATTAGACTCGAAGTAGGATTTTAAAGGACAAACCATTTGCTGCAAGCTGTCTTGTGCCTCAGGAATTATAACACCAGGCTCTGATTGTCCCTGAAACATAAAGAATCTCTTCTTAAAGATTTTCTTTTAAAAGAGACAGCAAGCACAACATAACGACATTATGCAGCAACAACCAGTTCCAGAAGTCACCTTCCTTTTCCTGCTTGCAATCTTCTTCTTACTTGTTTTGGTTCCAAGGCTTCCCTGATTCTCTTCTTCCGTGTCCCGAGGACCATGAGCGTTGCTGATAAATTCTGCAGCACTTTTATTTGAATTATTCACATTCACACAATTTTTCAGAGCTTCCACGAGTGTTCGGAATGCAATATTGTAGCTCCCTTGAGACAAAGATCCTTCTTCACCCAACTCAATGGCTCGATTACATAAATCATTGTAACGTTGCACCCTAGTTTGTATGTTTCTGCCTTCAACTGTTGATGGCTGGTTCTTTTGCATCTTTTTGTCCACCTCTTTAGAATATACTGAGCGGGATACTAGAAAGGCCACAAATTTGGAGAACAATCATTGCATGTCTACAAAGGAACCCTTTGTATTCAAAAGAACGACATAGACAAGAAACCTCTGCCTTCACTTCTTTCCATGACACCATAAAAGTTTCATTCTTTTCACAATCCACAACTCTGAATGTTGCTTGCTCCATCTTCACTTTCTGCTGGGATGGCACCCAACTACACCAACACCTCAATCCTGGAATTTCTTGAATATTGCATGTATGTAAACAGTTGACATCTGTTTTTCCCAGGGTGAAGGAGATTTTAATGCAGGCTGTTTGTGCAATGTGTCAAAATCTGCTAATGCTTCCTCCTCATACCTATTTTGTAGAATTAACCCGTACTGCTTCACAAACTCTTTCAAGGTAATTTTCTTATGAATGTATTTGTCAAAGAAAGAGTTTATACTTTCAGTGCGCTGAGCTGTAGACATGCCTGCCAAAAAAGTATCCCCCATAAAAGTCGGTACCCACTTTTTACGATCTTCATACAAGAACTGAAACCATCCGTCCTCTTGAAGTTCAAACCTACTAACCATTTTCCACCATCTCATATCAAACTGTTCATCTGTCCATGACTTAAAAATGCACTTGTTGAATTTTGCCATAAAATTATCATGACGTTTGATTACATGAGCAAGAATTTCAGGGAGTTTTTCAAATACATGCCAAAGAGCAAAGCAATGACGTGCATTTGGAAAAACTTCTTCAGTGGCTGCCTTCAAAGTTCTGTCTTGATCAGTTATTATCACTTTAGGAGCCTTCCCACCCATTGCTCTAAGCCAAGTTTTCATTAACCAAGCAAATGTTGCTTTGGTCTCATCTGCAATCAATGCACATCCAAGCAACATGGATTGGAAGTGATGGTTTGCCCCAATAAAAAGCGCAAATGGCATTTTATCATTGCTTTTTACATAAGTAGTATCAAATGACACAACATCACTGAAATGGATGTAGTCACTCCTACTTTTGGCATCAACCCAAAACAAATTTCTTAGGCGCTGCTCTTCATTCAGATCCAACGCATAGAAGAAGTTAGGATTATCCTTTCCGATGTGCTTAAAATCTGAGAGTATGACTTGGGCATCCCCTCATCTAGAGCCAGGTACCCCTTTATCAAACTGAGAAGTTATTTCATTCCTAAGAAACCCAGCATCTCGATACCCACCACATTGTCTAGACATCTCAACATACATCTTTCTTGTCCGTTCACTTACAGCCTGTAAAATGTCAATATTATTTTTTTCAGCTAACTTTACATTCCTATGAATTCGAAAATGATATGCTAGGGCTGGTAAAAGCTCATGATTATGCTCCTTTATAAATTCATGAATAACCCACTTGCCATCTGGCCTTCTCTTCACATGCATGCTGGCTTTGCAGTCCGTCTTCTTTACACTTGGACGTCGGCTACTACTACCACTATCTGATTCTGGCGTGACCCCATATCTGGAACATGCAAATTTGCACGCACATACCCTTTGGATTTCTTTGAACCACTGTTTTTTATCGAGGTGGTGAATCCTATGGACTTGGGGTAGGCCTGATAAAATGAATATGCTGCCTCGTGTGATCTAAATTCAATGTTACCACGTGGCTCAAAATAGTCCTCCAACCCGTATAACATCCATTTTAGGGGAATTAAGAACCTTTCCATCCCTACCATGTCCCTCCATCTACGGCATCAACCATATTTCCACCCACTCCAACACTATTTGCATTTTCCCTACAATCCACAGCATTACTAACCATGCTTTGAGTCCTCGCATATATTATCATGTTCGACAAAAGATAGCTCAAGATCTACTCCCATGAAAAACCTTTTACAGCGAGTCATTATAAACAGACCTGGAAAATAAAAGGACAGTTTATAAGGCACACAAGTCCAAGATAGAGAGCACCGAAGCTAAGCGTTGATGGCGTATAAATGTAAACATACAAATCAATTCTTAGAACCCATTTGGCAGAGCTTCTATCAAAGTGTTTTCATTGGAAGTGAGTCAAAGCGTTTTCATTGAAGTGTTTCTTCTGCAACACTTCCACAGAAGACATTATTATGAGAATCTGAAAGTGATTGCACAGAGTTTTAGTCAATGTATCACACAAATACAAAACACTTTTAAAATTAATAAATTACTGAAAAAAAGATACGCACTACAAAATATTATAACAAACCAAGACTTCTCGTGCAAATATATATATAGTATATATATATATATATATATATATATATATATATATATATAAACAGTTGAATTGTTAAAAACTAATATATTGCTTTGCACCAGAATGAATCATCTTCCTTAATTTCTTGAACCTACAAGAAACTAAAAAAATTTCCCGTTTCAGTTTTCTATTGCTTGCAACACTCCAGTTATCTCTAATCATCCCCTGGAATTGAGAGAGCTCTCCAAATAATGTCTTCGTCTCTCCCCAAATCCTCACCAGCTCTGTTGTCATCTCGTGAAGTTTGGTCTCCTGAATACATACCAAATCCACCCTCTGGTACTTGATGGAAGTCTTGATAATCCTTCTTTTTTTCCACATCATTTGCTCCTCCTCTCACATTCCAAGACAATATTCTCGATTTTTCTTCATGAAACTGTCCTTCTGATGGACTATTCAAGTAGTCTAAGTTCCCAATCAAAACAGGAGATTCCTCTTTCTTTGATTTTCTTCCCGTATCCCTCCCTCTTTGTCTTCAATTTCATCCTCTTTGCTGGTCCAAGGATCTCCTCCTCAAAACCCTCCGTAGGCATTCCTAATTCTCCTCCTCCTCTCCATCAAACCCTTTCAAACACCATTTTCAGCGGCTCAACATTCTCTCTCCTTGCTACCCCCCTCAGCCAATGTCAATGCTACCTCATTCCCACCAAGAAGAGTAAAAGAAGAAGAAGATGAAATCCCCAAGACCCCCGTGTTTGTTTCAGGGAACGGTACATACCTGAGATCGCCGCTTTCTCCCTTTCTCGCTGCACCGATCATTTCTACTCACTGTCGGAGAGTTTGTTCTTCCTCGACGATTTCCTCTCTCCAAACCCATAACCGAGCATATTTTTGCCCTAGCGTTAAAAAGGCTTGGTTTCAGGGTCGGGTTTAAACAATAATGATAATTCATCTCCCCGTTTGCGCCTCCTCCTAAATGAGTTTTCAACCAAAATAATTTTTTTTTTTTTAAAATACCAATATAATTCGTTTGTTGTTTAAAATGTTCAAATTAATGGGTTAAAATCATAATTAATTCCGCATATTTTAACCTTAAAACTTAAAATCGTAATCATCAAATATGTTTTTGATAAGTATACTAGTTTGGACATGTTTTTCAAAACATATTAAATTGTTATTTTTTTTTAAATGTATTATTTTGGGACGAAACTCTCTCTAAAGTGGGGGGAATTATGTAAAAGGAGTTTTTGAACATATCTAAGTTATTTTAAAAAAATTACTAAAATAAGTCAAAATTAATTAACGTCCAAATACTGGCCCAATCACATCAAGATAGATATGTCAAAGAATGTCAAGCTCACCGACAACATCAGACATTCTTAAAATTAACGCCACAACACGATCGCAACATTAACATTTTAAAATTCAGGGCACAATCTTCTTCTCCTCCATTTGCTCTTTCTCCCTTTTTCTCCTCTGCTCCTCCTCTCTGACGACTGATAGGGATGATTTTGTTGTGCATTCTGAACTTCATCCGACCTGCTACTCTATTCTTCTCATTGCAGTCCTCCTCCATAGCAGGTAACTTACTTCTACTTCGAATTTTAGGGCTTTTTTGGGTTAGTTGAGTTTTTCACAAAGTCTGAGAATTAGAAATCCTCCACATAAATGAATGTATGTTTTTTCACACACATTTTGTTGCTCACTTTTGTAATATGTGATTTCTTCTCACTTTTTAGGTTGTTTGAAAATTGAACAATGTTCTTCATCTGAAAACTTTTTTTAGTAAAACTTTAGATTGTGTTCCTTTTTTTTTTTTTTTGCTCTATTATTGGTGTTATCAGAAAACTATTTTGATTGTCTAACTGATTTCTGTGTTCTTCATTTGTGATACACATTTTCATTATAACTAGTATAAACACAAGGGCCTATTTGGTTCATGTTTTGTTAACTATCGGTTTCAAAACCGCTTTTGAATACAGTGTGTTATCTCGAAATCGGCCATTATCTCGAATTAAGTGATTTATGTACATGTTTTATACATATTTTCATTATACCTAGTATAGACACAAGGGTCTATTTGGTTCATGGTTTTTGTAACTATTAGCATTCCACTTGGTGTGTTTGTTTTGTAAGACAACTTTGGTAATTATATAATCTTATGAATAACATTTTGTGTAGGTAAATAATGTGTGACTCTACTATTCCCATCATATGTTTTTATAATGGAAAAATCGAAAGGACTGAAACATATGTGAAATATGTTAGGAACAAAGTCGTTATCAGGCCTTGGATTTATCGATTAATCAAGACTATGATCACAGTTAGTTGTATGCTGGGTGATATACACAAGGACACATTGATAAAGTCCCTGTGGGCATCCCTTGAAAGTGGAAACGGGTTCCAACCTTGTCCAATATGGGATGACAATAGTGTGTATAGAAAGTTAAAATTACCGACACAACCTGTAATCGAGAAAATTGAATCAGATCTTCAACAAGGTGTGTTAAGACGCTATGAATCAATCACTATACTTACAATGCATTTATTACTCGAGAAAATACACGTTTCGAGGAATTGGACTATGGGTGTGGGTTTAGTGAAGATTCTAATGAATGGAGGCTACTAGGATGAAGCACAAGACGGTCAAGATTATGAAGATGATGGAGGCGAGGAAGCATGGGCGATTTTACTAAAGCGATGTGGAGACAGATGTTCAAGCTGATGGACATGTTCTGTCTTTCTTAACTATTAACCAACTTGTGGAGAATGAGCAAGGATGATATCTTTCTATGGATGTGTCAAGTTATGATGTCTCAAATAACCCAGATTCTGAGGAACTAGACGAGAGGGGAACTGTTAATTATTACTTAGCACCATCACCTCAGTTTGAAAATGTGGAAAACTTTGGTAATGTTGTTTCAAGTGACTGGACTCCTTGGATGAACTATAATTCAACAAACTCAAGTAGAGGGATTCAGAGTCACTAGGTTTTTACTCAAAGTTGCTTTGCAAGATGTTGTTAAGTCAGACTTATTAAAGCACACCAACAGTATGTGATCGTTGCATCTTCAAAAAAATTGATAGTGTTAAGATATAAGAAGGTCAAGGACTGTCAATGTACATTAAAGCTTCGTGCTATGGTTGTGAAATATACATCTTTCTTCACAATCAATAAGTATAAAGGTCTACATACTTGTGTCAATCCTTGCTTGAATCGGGACCATCAACAATTAAACTCCAACTTGGTTGCTGATCATATCAAGGCAATGATTAAGACATAGTTCACTTTTTCAGTAATTGCTATCCAAGTAACCAATATAGAGAAATTTGGATATGAAATATCATACAAGAAGGCATTTGTTGAAAAACATAAAGAACTTACAATATTATTCGGGACTTCCATAAACATATGCGCACTTCATGGCATTGAAAGCATGCAATCCCTGATGTGTTGTGAGATGAAAAACATTTGGATGTATCATATGCATAACACTAAGGTGTTTCAATGCGTCTTCTGGGCGTTTCATCCATCTATTGAAGAATTCAATTATTGTCGGCTCATATTGAGTATTAATGGTACACATTTGTATGGGAGTATAAAGGCACGCACGATCAAGCAGGGTCGGTGATGGAAATAATCAGTTGTTTACACTAGCATTTGCTAGTACAGAATGAGATAATATTGATAGTTGTGGATGGTTATTGGCATGTATTAGAAACAAGGTAACTCAATGGATGGGGGACTTTGTGTTATATTTGACAGACATCCAGACATTATAGCAGCAATGACTAATGTTCATCTTGGTTGGACTGAACCATATGCATATCATAAGATCTGCATGTGTTATCATGCAAGCAACTTTATGAATCAATTCAAAGATAAAATCTAGCACTCGTGCGTATAAATAGCAATTAAAGTTGGAAAATTCAATAAGCATATGAACACAATTGAGAGAATTAATTTAGAAGCATAACGATGGTTAGAGGCAATCCCTTTTATAAAATGGACACTTTCACATGATGGAGGTCAAAGATATGGGATAATGACTACAAACATATTTGAGGTTTTTAATAGTGTTCTTAAAGGAGCTCAAAGCTTACCGTAATTGCATTGGTTCAATTGACCTTTTTTAGCTCAATAGTTACTTTGTTGCAAGAAGGGAACAAGGTTATAACATATTGGCATCAGATGAGTAGTATACTCCATATGTTGAAGCTAAGATTAAGGCACATGTGGTTAAAGCTGGATCATTTGAGATTGTTCTTTACGATCACAACCAGGGACGATTTCATGTCAAGTCAAAGAGAGGTCAAACACATCGCCTCAACTTGCAATGCACTACAACGACTTCGTGGTAAGACACTATATGGATTCCCAGAATCATATTATAGCAAAGATGTCGGCTTTTGCCCGTAGATTCTTCGATCATTTGTCTGGGCGTCATTACTACAAGCACTCAATCATACTCATGATACATGGGCAACCTTGTTCCACTTCCATTCGATGAATATAGAATGGCCTCCTATGGCTAGTCCAAATCCATCGTGCCTTGAGTCAATAAACACACATCATGTAGACGTCCTAAATCAACTTGTTTGCATAATGAAATTGACGTTAGAGAGGGGAAGACTACTATTACATGTGGATTGTGCAAACAACATGGTCACAATCTCCGATCTTGTCAAAATATGAAGCAAGTTGATTGAAACATGTATGTTTTTTGTTGTTACACTACCTTAATACCAAACATCCCATATATTATAACTTATTACTTGTTGTATGTTACAGATATGGCATTCAGAGGGCCTTATGATGCATATCCGTTATATAGATTTGTCTTGGTTTTACAGGACAGACATCGATCTAATTTAGTGGATACCACTGTGCATGCATTTTCTATATCATAAAATATTGTTTTCTAATTATTGTGTAACGTATGACGTGAATTGATTTATTGATATCTTCAGAATTTGTAGCTCAAGCAGTACTACATGTCGACAAAGAGATGTCGAGAGTGGCATATGGACCCTCGCATCTCACTCCGCATGTGATACAGCGATCTGTTCTATGGTTTCAGGATCACACTGACACACATCACACTAGATCGGGCCCCATCACCAGTCCGGGCTGAGAGATGGCATCCTAGGACACACATTTCATTTATCGATTTGGGATGACCATCACATTACGATATCATATCATTCGACCTCTAGGATTCATGGAACACAAGTCATCGACATTACGTGACTCTCAATGTGTCATTATCAGGTCGAGTCGCCAGTGTGATCGACAGTCGAAAACGTGGATGTGTATATATGTACGCCCATGTGTGCAAGTGCACGCCGCCCCAATATAGTGTACCAACTAAGACGATATCGATCCACTGGGACAGGGTTGAATACAAAGATTCGCTTAAGCATTATCCGATAAACGTATTGTAAGGAAGAAATCTAAGATGTGAATTTAAAACTAAGCTATCGATCTCAATGAATTATCAGACAAGACTAGGTGATGTTTCCCCCTATCACTTTCGATGGATTATTTATTAAAGATGCTATTATTCAATGTATTTATAAATTGTTGATGGAGAGGAGATCTTACTTACGAGATATCCTCTCTCGAGGTATATCCGCCTATTTCGTGAATAGAGTTGAGTGTATCTCTACCCCAACTCGATATTCCGAAACGCTTAAATGTTCTGCCCTCAAATGCCACCTCCAGGATCGGAATATCTCTATTAACCGAATCAACTGAAGGCTGCTCTACTCAGATCCCTGAATATCCTCATCTCTCGAATCCTGATGTCCATGATTATGATAATGTCACGTGACACTACCATGTAAATGAATTATAGATAAGTAAAGCATCCAAACAATGTATAAACAAATGAATAATATAAATTCATCGATCTTTAATCCATGAAAATATGACAGGTTCAATGAAGACCTCAGTATATCCAGATCTAGGAACATAATGATCGAGAAAAATATCAATATGCGATATCATAAAACATCAAGTCTAATATCCAAAATAAAGCGAAATACAAATCACGGCTCTTCCTCGAGATTCACTCCCGCTTCCGACCGTACATCACCATTCCCCGATGCTCCAAATATGCGCCCCATTTGCTTTTAATGCCGGCGAGCGTAACCGCGACCGACGCCGCCGACGCTGCCACTTCGCCGACTCGGGCACGCATCGACCCAACGTCGCGACGCTAGACGTCGCGATTTGGGACGCTGTGACGCCGGGACGCCGCGACGCCTGCACATCTTCGGCGTAATGCCTCCTTCTACTCCCAAATTGCTTCCAACAACCGCTCTGGCTCCAATGCACCCGCATCCACACCAATCACTGACGTATCCAAATACAAAAATAACAAATTATGAAAAATAAATATAAAATAAACGTGAAAATGAAAGAGACTCGACGCGTGTATAATAAGAGTGTTTTAGCACTCATCACACCCCAACTTAGTTTCTTGTTTGTTCCTGCTTAGAACTGACTTCAAACCAATACACACTCTACGTAATAAAGTTCAACACGAGGGTAGGCGATGCACATGTCGAAAAGTGTGGTGATCAATGCACCGACTCACACCGGCCGGGCGTTTTGTTTAAGTTCACTGTAGATGCACACAGTGTCTCGACTTTCGTAAGAACTAGGGTCAAATAGTGAAAGTGACTCAAGTGCCTCAAATTCCATGGCTCAATAACCTTCCCCAAGGACCATAATACAGTGGCCGAATGAATGACCCTAGCTGAGATACCTAGGTTCCGACACCCCCAAACTTGAGCCTCAACTCACCTTATTTGGAAGAAACTAACTAAGAAAAGGATAAGAACGCACCATTTATTCATACCAAAATATCTAAATATTTCCTAAATACCTAAAAATGAAGAAGACCTAGCGCCAAGGGAGTTTTAGATGAACAAGTTCCTCGTAGCTGGATCCACAGACTCCCCACCACCGGTTAAGGGCACTGTGCATTAAATTCCCTTCAAACTTCACCCGAACACTAACCAAACTCAAAGGCCTCAGTCAGGGAATAATCCATCTTCTCGGTCCCATTAGCTGGCAAGGAAGTCAATGACTCCTGCACCACTGGGCTTAGGGCATTAGCTTTGAAAGGCACCCCTGACTGGTGTCTTGATTCTCATTGATTACCCACTTATTCCAATTCGCACGCATATATATTTTTTATTTTATTTTATTTGTTTATTATTATTATTATTATTTTCTTCATTTTTGATTTAGTTGGGGCTCAATGGCAATCCTCTTTTGATTGAGTGTCCCATCACTTAGATGGTTAGAGACTCCCAAGGTTTGTCGAGCTTTAGTAGTGGGTCTCAAGACTCATGCATACACCGAAGGTCATTAGTGTGTGAAATGTGATGTGTGGTCATCGAGAAATGGTTTCGACCACCGGGAAGTGGTTCACTAAACCCCTCCACCTATCCAACCTAATAACCGAAAGCATCAAACATCATATGCGAACCGCTTTTCCATGTCAATAGTGAATTCAAATTCAAAGTGATTTTCGACTTCAACATGGCACACATACAACCTACCTACACCCGAAACTACTATGGCAAGTATGACCTAACATACACGCAAATAAAAACTAACACATGACTCATCAAAGTAAATTGGAACAAGTAAACCCGAAACACAACTAACATGCTTTAACGAAACAAAAATACTACACAAATACGAAAATCAAAACACAACTAAACAAATCTAACCACAACTAAACAAATCTAACCAAAACTCGATCACTACTCACACCCCCCCAAACAAAATACCCAGTGTCCCCACTGGCAATAAACGAATAGTAGAGGGTGAAAGGAACTCCCCTGGTGATCACTGCGATGGTGGTGGTGGCGGCTGGTGATAGGCGAAGTCAGGCGATCTAGGCTCGCAAGGATCGTCAGCCGCCAAGAATGGTGGCCTGATTGCCAAGACAAGACGCATATCGCATCGAGGGCCTCCATATCCCGTGTGACGAGGGACTAGTGCTCCCGGTCTCGGCCCCGCACGCATCAAAGAGCTCAAGAAGTGAGAGCACCGGCCCGAGGGCTCCGTGAAGGGTCGAGGGGCACTTCCGTAATGGCGGTGGTGGTGGGCGGAGGTGGACGGACGAGGATCGGCCAACGTCTCCTGGGGTGGACGCCCAAGAGTCCAAACGAGCCCGATGGGCCATGAAGCTCGCCCCGTCCGAGGGCTCACGGCCGGAATCGTGTATGCCCCTCACGTCGCCGACACCCGGCTTGTCCCTTCTTGACAGATATGGCTTTTATGGGGTGTAACCACGCCACAGTCGCCGAGGCACCCCCGCCTACGGTATAAGCCAAAGATGAGGAAAGCGGGTGCCAAGATTCATTTTGGCGCCCCTTGCTATAGAGAGGATAGGCATCCTCGATAACCTCGCCCAACATCAAAAAGGTATATCCCTGATGATGGTATAGCCGAAAGTGTGGCACGCCAAGTCGTTACACACGCTCGTCAGTCCGACGACGTGATGCGATGAAGTGATGCCATACCTTAGGATAAAGGCCAAATGTTTGGCCTTGAAATGGACCGGCACGGGCCCTCGTTGTTAATCTTCCACTCACCCCGACTATTAGTCAAGACCAATGACCCTGGGCAGGCCTGTGGTGCTCGTGAAAGCCGAACGAATCCGCCGAGGGGACACGATTCTAGACTATAGTAACTATTGATCGACTCAAGACCGAAGCTCCACCAATACTCCCCTAACCTCGAACCTTGGCGTAATATGGAGGCGAGATTGGCGTATTTCGCACCACACTCATCGCAGCGGATGAGGTGGTTGCAAAGTGCTCTATCCCTTAGTCAGAATCGCCTTCAGGAAAAGTCGCCCTCGTGGTAGAAGCCCTTTTCCACGAACGAATCCGTCTTACAAATGGTGCCAACCGACGGCACTCCCTCGCTCACGAACCGTGTGACATCGTACCTGGTCGAATCCTCACCGGTCCCGACCCCTCTGTAGGCAACTCGGCCTTTCCTGCATAGTACACCACCCAGCTCCCAAGGTCAATGAATCCCGAAAGGTACTAGCTGTTCTAGCTGGCTTTACAAAATGTCGAACACCTATAAGGCACTATACACCCTAAGGTTAAAGGAGTCAACTGAACAGCAGACACCGGCTTCCAGTGATTCGGGGGGATTACACTCAACCACCCTAAACCGCACTCCAAACTAGACTCAAGGAAGACGACTGCATCAAGGAGAGACACCCACGTGCGTTATGAGAAGGTAAGCCTACAAGATGGTCGGTGGGTGTGGGATGCGGAAAATGCGGCGCAGGTGGTGGCACAAAGTGGTGTCGAGATGATGTTCCGAATGCAACACCGATCTCTCTCGACGGTGGAAGCGGGATCTCTGCAGGCGGGTCGAGTGGCTTGATGGGCGTGGGAGGTTGTGGTTCGTGCAAACCGGGCAGGGTAAGAACAACAAATGAAGGGTTCGGCCTTAAATGCGGCAACGCTATATCGTCACCGGCAACGCTATATCGTCGGGGCAACGTCAGCGACGCGCCGCAGGACATATTTCAACGCCGCTGACGTTTCGATCCAACGCCGACGCCCGCAGATATAATAATCAACGCTCGACGCCGGGAACTCACGCCGCGACGCTGCAGACACTCCAAAATCAACGCCGAGACGCTTCAATCCCACGCCGCGACGCTATGCAGGACGGAAAATCAACGCCGCTGACAAGCCAGAGATCAACGGTCACGACGCTCCGCAGAATATCAAATCAACGTCACGACGCTGGGAACTTCACGCTGCGACGCCCGCAGGGTAAACTCGACGTCATGACGCTTCAACGCCGCGACGAAAGCCAACGCCGCGACGCTACAGAAGGCTTGAAATGACAAAAATTCAACAAAGATCTATGATAAAGGAAACTCCTCATGCAATCGGGACTCTCCTGACGCCGCGGCATCGACATAAACGGATCTCCAAGACCGCATTCGGGAAAGGTCCCGAAAGTAAACAACCACAAAGAACTTGATTCGAATACGGATAAACACAAAGAGCCAACCTAACTTAAACTGATCCTTTCCAAAGCACTCCGCATTCGCGAAAGGTCCCGAAAGGCAAACAACCACAAAGAACTTGATTCCGACACAGATAAAGACAAATTGTGCCAACCTAACTTAAAGCGTATAAAACAACTAAAATCGACACAAAAAGTAAAATTGCATGAAAATAAACTTGGGTTGCCTCCCAAGAAGCGCTATGTTTAACGTCGTTAGCTCTGATTGGTCTCCGAATTTCACGTGCGATATGATTAGAAGGAACTCGAAATGCTTACGCATCCCCCATAATGCTCACACCCCATGCTCAAGGTGGATTTAACATTCTTCCGTCTCATGCCCTTGCCCTGTCTTTCGTGCGCCATCGTTTATCCCCTAAGTTTTTCGCATTCCTGCAAAATCTCCTAGTGAGGTTCCTAGATATCTTCATTCGGGGTCATTATCCCATGCTTCATGGCTGAAATACATTGAAAGTGATCTCGCTCTTGACTCTCAATTTGAGTTCACCTTCTGCACATTGATTTGAGCTTTTCCCGGGCCGTGAAGGGTCTACTAAGTATGATGGGAACGGAGTCGCCTCTCCCTCCATGTCCGTACGACGAAGTCCGCTGAAGGACGAATTTACCAACTTTTACTAGGACATTAATATACCCCGAGGATGTTGGTATGACCGTCAAGAAGTTGCAAGTCGATTGTGGTCGATTCGTCTCCTAACTTTAGCCTTTTAAACATCGAAAGTGGCATCAAGTTGATGCTGGCTCCCTGATAGGCGTATTTTGTGATGTGTATATAAAATTATTCAGAAAAATATAAAAAGAGTAAAACAAAGTGTACCTAAGTACGGATATCGATCCATTGTGGAATGGGGATGTTGGCACAAAATTATAATGTTTAATATCCAAACTAACAATTGTGAGAGTAAAACAGAATTTAAACTAAACTAATGAAATTTCTAAATCTAACTAATGAAGATCGCAACTAAGGGATACTAAGAGATGATAAATTTTGAGGTACTTGGTGCACCGACAATCCTTCAGATCTAAGTCAGGCTCTACTCTATTGTTCATGAAAATGCTTTCCGCGCTTACTCTTGTCTAATTTAATTATAAGCCTCTCGAGTAGAATAACCTACCAACTAATTAGGTCTTTTTGTTTCTCACCAACCCCAAGCATTAGAGATGCTTTAAGATCCAAAAGTCCTCTACACGCCTCCCACTCACCGATAATTTCTACACTATCGCCACTAGGCTGATTCATCTATGTCTAGTTCTTACTCTCTCGTATCTTGCAGCGAACCACCACCACATTGAGATTAGCCGTAAAATCAATATGTAAATAGCAACAAAATATGAATCAATAGAGGTGCGTTCACAGGAAACAATAGAAAACGGAACATTAACAACAGATATAAAACTCATGTTCAATATACAACCAAAACCCTAGATCTACGAATTTAAAGCATGATAGAGGTTTGATACATCATAAACTTAGGGGATAAACATGAGAGAAAAGAGGAAGAAGAAACTATAATGATCAAATGATGGTGAGTCTCGGATTTTCTCCACAAATCTCATGATCTTCTCCCTGCACCCAAAACAACTCCAAACCTCCTCCTGGTCCCAAAGTGTGGACAAAGTCCTTTTCCAGCCCCAGTCGCCCCCACTGCCTCTTTCGGTTTGAGCTTAAAAACCCTCCATTATGGCTCAAAATGGGCTAAAATCCACCCAAAACCGACTCCCAACATCGCGACGCCAAGGCAACGTCGCGACGCTGCTCAGCATTAGCAACGTCGCGGACGTTGGTCTCACGTCGCGACGTTGCTGCAGTCCCCTGTTGTTCAACTTCGTAGCTACATAACTTTGTCAGCACCCGATTTGGGTGTTCTCGTACCGTTTGGAAAGATCTTATGTAGAATCCATACATATATGGATTGATGCAATATGAGCTCATATGATATCTGAAAATTCAAATACAGTAGCCTCTCCTGTTGAAGGTGCTGAAATGTTTGCTGATTTTCTTCAAGTTTTGGAACTTGCATAACTTCTTTGTTCGAACTCCAATTTTGGTGTTCTTGGTATCCCTAGAAAGCTCTTGAAGTGTAGAATCCATACATATATTGCTTGATGCAATAGAAGCTCATATGATGTCTGAAAATTTCAAAATTCAGTAGCCTCTCCTGTTGCTTTTGTAGCAGTTTTTCCACCAATTTTGCACAATTCCACCCAAATGGATGACCTGATCATGAGTGAACTTTTAGAGCATTAGGACAATTTATTTAACATAAAAACACACAAGAAAAATAACTAAAGAGATAGGGATAAAATGAGTATTTAAGATACTCATCACACCCCCAATCTGCAATTCTTGCTTGTCCTGCTAAGAGAATTAACTAAAACAAAACAAAATTGGAAATGACATGAACTAAAAATAATGAGATGAGTATGATAACATGATTTCAAATGGAAGAATCACTATGAACACAATTTAAGCAATATTAGCCTTTTCAACCAAATTTATGATCCCAAACTTTTAAACTTTCTATGAACATGACAAAGCAAAGAACAAGAAGAACAAATCAACCCCCAAAGTCATAGCGGACCTTCCCATGAAACTAAGTGTAGGTGATAAGATGATCTTTCGCGTATGAAAGGTCCTAACACCCCCAAACTTAAGCTCAACTCAATCTATTTGAAGAAGTTAACTAAGAAATGATAAGAACGCACCTTTTATTCATAACAAATACCTAAAAATTTCCTAAATACCTAAAATTAAGGAGAACTAAAGGCAAAGTTTACGAGTGTTCCCAATGTGATCCATCAGTGACTCCCCACCGCTGGTTATACACTGTGCATTAAATTCCTTCAACACTCGAACACTAACCAAACTCAGCCGCCCTATCATGCGGGTCGATCCATCTTCCCGTCCCACGTAATGGCAAGAAGAATAATGACTCCCACAATAATAGGGCATTAGGCTTTGAAAGGCCCCTCAGACTGCGTCCTGGATTCTGATTGGATGATCCACTTATTCTAATTCACAAGCCTATTTTTTTGACTTTTTTCTTTTTCTTTCTTCTTTTCACTTTTCTATTGTTTTTCATTTTTCTTCTTTGCAGTTGGGGGCTCAATGGCAATCCTCTCTTTTTTGATTGGGTGTCCCATCACTTGGGGATGGCGAATCCCCAAGGTTAGTTGAATTCAAGGCAAGAGTTCGGGACCAAGGTACAAGGGAATTAAAAGTGTGTGTGTGATAGATTCCTTAGCCAGCTCTTGAGGTTGACAAGGGAGGTGACTAAGCCAAGTCACCCATACCAAGCAAGCACACAATTCCAACCATTTAAAACCCATGGTCCAACTAATTTGCACTTGCCATTTTCAAATGTGAAGTTCAAAATGACCTCTACAAGCCAACAAGGCATCAAACTCAATTGCTTATATATGAGACATGAAACAAACAAAAGAAAGAAAGAAAAACTCATGCAAACAACCTAAATAAATAAAGGAATAACTAAAATAGGTAAGGAGATACAAAAGTTGAATTTTTGAAAATAAATAAATAAATTGAATTCACCCCCCCAAACTTGAATTAAACATTGTCCTCAATGTGAAACAAAAGCAATAATGGATAATGAGTACCCCGAGGTTGATCAAGTTCTAAGTTGCTCCAATGAATATGGTTTCGCTTGAGGCAAAGATGTTAAGAGGGATTAGACTTGTTCCAAATGAGAGGAGGCTTGAAAATAGGAAGCATATATGAATGAAATGAGGAGGATGTTGAAACTGATTTCCTTGCTCAATTTTTATTCTTTGAACCTCCTAAGATACTAGACTTCCACTTTCAAGATTTTCCACCTCCATAGCCAACTTTGAACTCCAAAAACCCGAAAACAACACCAAGAAAAACATAAGACCAAGCAAGAACATTTATTAAAAAGAACAACTTAAAAGTAACTAAAAAGAAAAGAAAAGGGAAAACAAATTTTATTTTTTTTTTTTTTTTAACTCGGGTTGCTCCCAAGAAGTCGCTTCCGCTTTTCGAGTCCAAATTAGACTCTACCAACCACTGATATGCCGGTAATTCCCGCCTCCATCCTTTCTAAGAGGGAAGTATAATTGTGCCTTAATCAGCAATTTGAGCACATAATCTTCCAAGGTTATTATTTTTATATTTTCTATTTTTTCATTTTTTTCTTACAATGATTCCTCCTCAATTCATTGTTCAAGTGAATGATGTACCTATCCACCTCTGGTTAGTTTTATTATCATTTTTCACTTCCTCATGCATTGGAACCCAAAGAGTCATTTCCGAAATAGTCTTCACAACTTCATAATTTGTCTTTTCATGTGATTCTGGAGAAGTTGTCTCATCTTCCTTCACTACTAAGGTTTCAAAATTTTGTGCATCATTCTCCACCGCTTTGAAATTTCTCAAGTTCTTCATTATCCTTCGAGGTGATTTCCTTCATTATATCTCAAGTTTTCTTCTTCTATATTCACCCCAAGAGTAGATGGCGATCCTCATGTTGTCCTTCAAAGGACATTGTAGCCATAGAGTTCTCCTTGTTCTTTCATATGGGCCACTCAGTTCTTCTATACTATACTCTCCTCTTCTTAGGTTGTTCTTTCAAATCCAAGTCGAGTATAAGAAGTGGCCTTTGAGCCATCTCTTCCTTCAAGCTCTTAAATGGCGAGGTTGAATTTGAACATTAGCCCCTTGTCAATTCCATGAATTGAACTTGAGATGCTGCACACATTCTGGCGATGAACTCTTTCAATTCGCCATGGTCGCCTCTAACGTTGTCATTCTCTCTTGTGGAGGCTGACTTATCTCATCTGCATCAAGAAACCTAGGCAACCCTAACTTGAGTGGTCCATTTCAACCATTGATCTTGAAAATTCAGGTCAGGTCATGGTAGATTCAGCTTGAGCTTTTCATTCATCCAGAAGGCCTTCTTCTGAAGTTTCTGATCTGACTTTGTGGAGCAAAAGTAATGGTATAACTTGTATTCCATGAGGTGTTTGGGTATGGCTCCATCCAAATTACTGCTGCTCAAGTATGGGGTACCTCCATATTGACATAATCCATTGATGCATATGGTCGCTACACTTGACTTCGCTCTTGAGTTGTCACTCTTCTTGATGCTCATCAACCAATCAGCTGCAGATCCTTAGTTGTTGCTCAAGGAGAGCCAATGCATTTGTCAACTCGATGGATAGGATCCGATTGTGGATTTTAACCTAAAAATTTATGCAAATGAAAACAAAAAGTATCAAAAACTCAAAACCCACACAAATATATACATAAAAAAATGTTTGAAGTATTAAAGAAGCACTTAGTATTGATATTAGCATAAAACACCGATTTTCCCCGGCAACGGCGCCAAAAACTTGATAGGCGTATTTTGTGATGTGTATATAAAATTATTCAGAAAAATATAAAAAGAGCGCCTATTCCGCGCAAGTATACGCTTGTCAAGTAATAAAGTAATGGCACCTGGGATATCGATCCACAGGAAAATGGGGATGCTAAGTACAAAATTATAATGTTTCTAATATCCAAACTAACAATTGTGAGAGTAAAAACAGAATTTAAACTAAACTGAACAGCCTTCTAAATCTAACTAATGAAGATCGCAACTAAGGGATACCAAGAGATGATAAATTCCTAGTGGTACTTGGTGCACCTGGACAATCCTCTTAGATCTAAGTCAAAATTTAATTTCATTGTTCATAGAAAATGCTTTCCAAGGCGACTTGTCTAATTTAATTATGTTTCTCTCGAGGTCGAATAACCTACCAACTAACACCAGGTCTTTTGCTTCTCGCCAACCCCAAGCATTAGAGATGCTTTAAGATCCAAAGTCTCACACGCCTCCTAATTACCGATAATTTCTACACTATCGTAAAGTTAATTAGGTTGATTCATCTATGTCTAGTTCTTACTCCCTTCTCGTATCTTGCAAAGAACCACTCACCACATTGAGATTAGCGTAAATCAATATGTAAATAGAACCAAGTATGAATCAATAGAGGTGCATTCACAAGAAACAAGAACGGAACATTAACAAATAGATATAAAACTCATGTTCAATATACAACCAAAACCCTAGATCTACGACTTAAAGCATGATAGAGGTTTGATACATCAAACTTAGGATAAAACATGAGAAAAGAGGAAGAAGAAACTATAATGATCAAATGATGGTGAGTCTCGGATTTTCTTCCACAAATCTCATGATCTTCTCCAAAATCTTCAAAAACAACTCCAAACCTCCTCCTTGGTCCCAAAGTGTGGACAAAGTCCCCTTTTCCGAGCCCTAGCCGCCTCCCCGTCGTCTCTTTCGGGTTTGAGCTTAAAAACCCTCCATTATGGGCTCAAAATGGGCTAAAAATCCACCCAAAACCGACCCCGAACGTCGCGACGTCGTTTCGCAGCTTTCTTCAACGTCGCGACGTTGGTTCACGTCGCGACGTTGCTGCAGCCCCTGTTTTTGCTCCAACTTCGTAAGGCCATAACTTTGTCATACGAACTTCGATTTGGGTGTTCTTGGTACCGTTGGAAAGCTCTTGAAGTGTAGAATCCATACATATATGGCTTGATTCAATATGAGCTCATATGATATCTGAAAAATTCAAAATACAGTAGCCTCTCCTGCTGAAGGTGCTGAAATGTTTGCTGATTTTCTTCAAGTTTTGGAACTTGCATAACTTCTTTGTTCGAACTCCAATTTTGGTGTTCTTGGTATCCCTAGAAAGCTCTTGAAGTGTAGAATCCATACATATATGGCTTGATGCAATAGGAGCTCATATGATGTCTGAAAATGTCAAAATTCAGTAGCCTCTCCTGCTGCTTTTGTAGCAGTTTTTCCACCAATTTTGCACAATTCCACCAAATGGATGACCTGATCATAAGTGAACTTTGCATTGTAAGCACTTATTTAACATAAAACACAAGAAAAACTAACTAAAGCATAGGGATAAAATGAGTATTTAAGATACCATCACCCCAAGTCACACACAAGGCTTTTCCGCATACCCGATTCTTATAGAAAATCCAGAAAGAAAGCTAAATCTCTGATCTTGAAGCCTGGGGAAGCTTCTTTGCAGGATGGCACCGCATTCCCGCCAAGGCGATGGTCCCATATTCCTCCAACTTCTTCTTACTCGCCAAGATCTTTTTCATGAATTTCACGTAACTAGGCACGTAACTAGGCATGTAGTTTCTTGAAAATGTCAAGAAACTTGCAAACCGCTTTCTCCAATCCACCTTTCTTCAACCCCGAGGATGCCTGGATTGATATGACAGGTCTATCCTCTGCTTTTATCCTGCTTTTCGGGTTGCTTCCCCGCGATATCCTTGCCGTCTCATAACTGGTCGCTTCATTTTGCATCTCGGTCTTTCTGGGATGCTTTCTGTCTGCCTCCGTAATTTTCAATTCTCTTACCACTCAAGCCGCTTCCCGGATTTCAACGCTTCCACTCCTGAGTGATAGCCTTGCGGAGTACTCTTTCCGCTCTCCTCACAGGTTTACCTGCAGATTGCTTGGTAGCGAACCTGTTGCCTTTACGTCAATAAGTTATGTTGGCCCATTGTACCTCAAATTTCTCGGTTGTCTTCCTTGATTGTTCAAGCTGGGTTACTCTTCTTGCATATTCGTCTTGGTCTCATTCATAAAAGCAGAGTGGGAGGTTAACATCTGTACAAGGGCTTGTTCTAAGTCCACTTTTTCTCGAGTGAGCGAGCGTTTACTAACGAGATTCGATGGCATATTGCTTTCGATTATTCCTCCATCCATACCCTTGATTGTTACGGCGTTACGATTACGATTATTACGCCACCCTTGGCTTTGATTACGATTCGATGGCTGTTGCCCCCATGCGTCGCTTTCTGCGTGATTGATTAAAGTTTGAACCTTGACACGTCTTGGAAAAGCGCTCAAGCTGTTTGGTTTCTGGCCCGACGATACGTGTTGTTGTCTTGTCCTCCACGGAATTCACACAACTCCATGGGTTGAATACGTATGGCATTCGCGGTTCCTTCTTTGTCTATTAGCGTTTGATCATTTGTGCCACATGATTAACCAGTTGTTGAGAACTTCATTATCTGTGCCACCCCATGGCACTAACGGTATGATCTTCTCTCTGAGCCATGATTTGTATTAGTTCAGCGCCATCTTCCATAATCTCATAGGCTTGGTAGTGGTTTCTTCATTAGTGCTCCTCCGATGAAGCATCAATCCTTTGTTATGGTCGCGTTCCTCGGACCATTATAAAAGTATGGAAGCATCCGTCTGGTTGAGTCGTGATGCGGGCACTCTTAGTGGTCGTGGAAATCTGTCCCATGCCTCTGCCAGGTTCTCCCCCTCTAGTTGCCCAAAAGTGTTGATTTCTTGCACAAGGTACGTGCAATTTTTCGAGTGGGAAAAGAACTTGGTTAGAAATTTGCGCTAATCGTTCCATGAGAGTAATGGAATCCCCGGTGGTGACTTGTTAGCCAATGTAGCTCTATCGTAACCTCCCCGAACTATACACACGGTTCGGACTTATTTAGGGTATATTAAAAGTTAAATGGGAATTTTAGGAAATAAAATAAAGACTCGGAATTAATAATGGAGCCAAAGGGTAAAGTGGTCATTTACCATAAGGATTTGTTGTCATAAAATGAAAGATGGATGCCAAAGTATAAATTTAATAAGTTATGGGATTCAAGACAAATAGAAAGATAGAATAGAGATAAAGAAAATTGGGGGGACAATAATGCAATTATGAGTTAAAATCAAAAAATGAGTTTTGTCTTGGCCAAACATGGCTATGGCACAAACATGGGATTTAAAGACTTGATTTGAGGTCTCATTTGGAACCAAAACAGGCGAAGAGAGAAGAGCAAAAGAAAAGAGGAAAGAAAGAGAGAGAGGAAGGAAGAGAAAGAGGAAGAATGAGGAACCAAGATCAAAGGTATGGAACTTGGTTTTGGTATGGAACTACAGGTTTTAAAGCTTTGAAAGGTTTTCCATGCAATTGTATATTATTAGTTGTCTCGAACCTAGGGTTTCTTGGGGTTTCATTCTAAACCAATAATCATGGAAAGTAAGGTGAATAAAACCTTAAGAGTACAAGCAAAGTATAAGTCCACTCCCTTTAAGGATGAATTTATGGTTAATAGTAGTAAATGAGTTAGGGTTTAGAAACGAGCCTAACTAATCATCATGTTTGGTTGTGTATGGGTCATAACTTGCGTATTAGAGTTGTGTTAAGGGAAATTCATGGAAGATTTTTGAAGAAATATATGTAAGTGAAAAGAGGATTTAGTAGAAAAGTGATCGCAAGATGAATTTGAAGTGGTCTTAGAGTGTTTATGAGGTATAGAGTTGATTTGGGAGGTTGAAACAGCATATGGAAAAATGGGAGAAAAACACATTTTTGGGCATTTCGGGTGACATGTACCGTGCAACGAACATGTACCGGTACATGTTAATCTAACATGTCTGGGGTACAACCACATTACGGTTTCGGTTTTGACAGGTTTCGTATTTTGGACATAACTTGCTCATTTCTTATCCGATTTGAGTGATTCAAGTGTCCAATTAAAATAGACTTCAAGGAGAACCATCCATATAGAAATAGATATCATCAAATTATTACTCTAAGTGGCCCAAAAATCCAATAGAAGTGGGACCATGTGTAAACCAAATTCTGGTTTCAGTGTTGAACATAGAGAAGTCCGGGTTGTTTCGGACGTAACTTGAGTTCAGTGCTCCGGGTGGAGTGATTCCAGTTGGAATAGAACCCTTATCACCTTAGCTTTAAATGAGTATAAGGACATAGTGTCAAAATATAAAGTTAAGACCTCGTAAAAATGAGTAATACAAACTGTCACTAGAAAAATCGAGGTAAAATGACTGAACTGGCATGAAAATGCCATAACTTTAGTTGGATGATCCAGTTGGATTGATTCAATTTCTAAATAAAGTAGATTCATAGAGGAATAAGAATACATAGGTTGAATAATGTACAAGTATAGAAAGGTATAGGAATATGTCATAAGATATGATAGGTATAAGTCGCCAAAATATGATAAGATATGATAGAACATGTCATAAGATATGATAGTCTAAGTACACGAATAGTAGGCACATATGCATATAAGATTAAATGATATGCATATAAGCGTGTATGATAAGTTATATGATGAATATACTTAAATGAATAGATAGAACATGCTAAGAACAAATGATAGGAATCATTAAAAGATATGAGTATAAGATAGACATACGAGAAAGAATGTCAGATGGAACACGCTAGGAATATATGATAAAATGAAAACTAAATGATAGAAAAAGATATGAATATATGTATTATATAGATATATGAGAACCCGAAATATGAAACTAGTTATGAGAACTAATACAGGAGTAAAAGTAATGATAGTATATATGCATAAGCAATTATGATATAATAATTTATTCATGCTTATGAGATATATAGAAAATAATAAAGTGATTGTACGCAGAAGCGCAGTAGAGGGATAGATAGAAATGCACCATAGGAAGATCTGATTGATCACGGCGGATACATAGGCAGATATTGAGGCCCCATTTGGGTCGATGATACTTAGATCCGTTTGGATCGGTGGCCCATGAGGTCACCACAATAGATAGAAATCACTGCCTCGTACAGTGATAGTACCTTTGGGTACAGATAGCATATGACATGGTCAGCTGAAATACCGTGCGTGATACCTTCGGGTATTGCGGAGAGATCAGCATGCCGTACGGTGATAGTACGCCGAGGGTACCTTAGTTATTTCTGAATCCACTTAAGGTATTTGCGGACATGAAAATAAAGAAAAATGAAAAGTATACACAAAGGAAATGTATATGAAAAGTATATATCACGATATGATGCGAGAAGCATAGCCTTGCTATGCGATGAAATCTGTTGATTACAAGAATAAGAAGTACATTATAACTTTGATATGAAAATAGGTATAAAAACCTGAGAAAAGTAGGAATAGTATGGATATGAGGATATGAGCAGTCTGAAGATGAACACTATAATAGGAAAGTATGCAATAGTACAAGTATGAAAGTGAAGAATGAAATAAGTATAGAACCGAAAGATGAAAAGATATAGACTAGAGACATGCTATGTAACTGACAAAATATAAAACATTGAAAAGACATATAACAAGCGTGAAAGATGAACCACAGAATGAAGTATAGGAATATGTAAAGTACTCAAATGGGAATGAAAAAGAGTATAAAAATAAAGGAGATGCTAAAGACATAGAACATGTAATAGAAAAGATTTACATGCAATAGATATCAGGATGATAAGGAATTACGTTATAGAGTATGTTTAGATATATATAAATGCATATGTATAAAACTTTGTGATAGTCGCCGAATTGGTCAGTTTAATTCTTGTGTTCTCACTAAGCGTAAAAACAGCACGGGTGTTCAATCCGTCATGGAGTCTTAGGAAGAGAAGGCTAGAGAATGGAACGATCCATGCGGCCCGAGGTCAACACATCAATAGGGGTCCATTGGAAGATTTTTTTTGTATAATGTATAAGTCTTTTTGTTTTAACTTTACCCAAATGATGTAAATGTTAGACACTATTAAATAATAATACATATATAAGTAATTGTATAAGTAATGGGACTCAGTATATGTGTATAAATTGTGATGGACACCCTCAGGTGAGTAGTTGTTTTGTATATGTACAAATGATTTTTTGTTATTCTCTTGAAATTGTTTGTGCGCAGTAGGTGCAGTCTGACTCGAGGAAAGAGATAGGTCTGATAGAGTCCCGATATATAGTATGAATGTGCTCGGCGCCCGGATCTGGTTCGAGGACTCGCCAATCGGGTCGGGCAGGATCGGGGTGTGACAAGCATCACCTAGGGAGGTGGGGAATAATCTCAGCTTTGAGTGCTTCTTCGATGCCCATTGTACTTGATCGTATCCTGAGCTTGAGGAAGTTGGTGATCGTAGTCGGGTTCTCATGGGGTAGTCATGGAAACAATATATTCTGCGGCATACGTAATATTCTTGACTTTAGTTCGAAGTTGTTTTACTTTGAATGGGTGGTCGTCGATGGAAATTTTGTTTGAACAACGGTGGTAGCATAAACTCTTCTAGCAGCATGAATGGATCATCTGGCTGTATAACCGGTCGGGGTGCTTGATTCCTTCCATAATTACCATTTCGGCCTCTCTGGGGCTCATTTTGCTCAATGCTGAGATCTTGCTCTTCATTGTCACCCATGGGTGCTAAATTTCTGATACGATTCGGTTCTACATTCTCCAGCGTATTACGTAGTAAAAAGTTCTTCTGGCTCGAGGATCAAACAAGTGTTGGTTGACACGGATCTCGTCGTCACATGTACTCCACTTGAAACTAGCTACTTGATCAACACGAAGACAACAATACCAAATTACCACCAGCACTTGTAATAACAAACAAAAACAAAAATTGATAATATCTAATTGCTTTATTCTCTATATCCAATCCCTAAACTGTCCCCGAGGAAAGCGGCTGGCAAACTTGACAGGCGCGTGAGTGTGTATATATGCGCCTAGTGCCCAAGTGCAAGCGTCGCCCCAAGTAATATTGACACACCCCCGCCCTCTGGCGGGGCGTGCAATCCCTCACGAGGAAATCTGGCAATTACCTGACCAAATCCACAATGAAGCGAAGCGTATTGCTTGCTTAGCCTCACATAAAAATTTTCTTTTATTTATAAGCAAGTTTGGTAAAATCTTGTGACGGAAAAACCGGCAACATGTGAATTTGCACATAGTCTAAATTCAAAATCTGTATACATCCAATTTACACTATGTATCAAAATATGGCAACTTGACATACCATCACATTCCCATCACTAAACTATGTACATACATATGTTCCATATACAAATCAAGTATGTTCTTACAAAATATTATTAATACCTGACACTTAAAGCCACAGTGCATGGGACCAATCCTATTATTGCTCCAGCGTCTTGTGCACATTACAGAAAATAGTTTTAAAATGGAAAATAATAGGCCTAAAGCGAGCTCGGTGAGTGTATGCTTTCATAAGGGTTTTGCTTTAGGAAACATCTCAAAATGTAAAACTCTCTTTTACAATTATTTTCCAGAAGCTTTTCTTTGCTTTTCAAGTTTCTAAAACTTTTCTTTACTTGCTTGCTTTTATTGCTTGCTTTTAAAAGTTTATAAACTTTTAATACTTGCTGCTTGCTTTGCTTTGCTTTTCTTTAAAAGCTTATAAACTCTCATTTCTTGCTTTGCTTGAAGTTTATAAAACTTCTCAAAACTACCTCTTGCTTGCTTTATCTTGCTTGAAAAGTTTCTTAAAACCTTTCACAAACCTTTGCTAAAGTTTCTCAAAACTTTTCATAAACGGGAACTTAAACCAACCAGCATGCTTTGAAAATAAAGCGGGAACTGGGCACCAGCCAGTTTACTTTAAAACTCTCCCAGGAGCACAGGCGGCCGGGAACCAAATGGTTGATTTTCAAAAGCTGTATATTAATAAGCATAAAACATCAACCACTGGAGGCCTATTTTTGCTTACTATACCCTAGTGAACACGGAAGCCTGGGCGACCGTGCGATTGAAGGACACAGCCATCACCTTTACAATTGAATATGGTGGAATTGACTGGGTCGTCATCACTTAATAATTTAGTTAGAGCTCATAACCTTATATACTCATATCATTTTGGTCTCCTTTCAAATGCATGATGTATGTCCTAAGTTTGCCGACCGAGCAAAACTACAATCACGTGTATGAAATCCTAACACCACGGAGTACGTCACGGGGATACGCCTCCCGGCAGGTTTGCTTACTTAAACTAGAAGGCCTTGTTTTCTGGCTTTTCATTGCTTGCTTGCTTGCTCTTTGTAAAATGGTTTTACACTTTGAAACCATTTGCTTACTTATGAAAAATGGTTTTAATTATTCAAAACCATTTTGCTTAATTTGCTTGCTTCAAAAATAGTTTACTTTTTCCAAAACCATTTACTTGCTTGCTTAATTATAGTTTTTACAATTTAAAACCAATGCTTGCTTTTAAAAATGGTTTAACTCCAAAACCATTTGCTTGCTTTTATCTCGTGCTTGCTTCTTGAAAATGGTTTTGCATTCAGAAAGATATAAAATACCAGATGTAAGCAATTTGCAATAATAATAATAATACACTAGTATTTGGAAAAATGAGTTTAGAACACTCACCTCTTTGCTTACTTAGCAGTAGTTCTGCCCTTATCCCGCCTTTACTTTAACCTACACTTTCGAACGAATACGACTGACAAATTAATCGCATAACTTAACGTACTTCTAGACTTAGTCACACTCTTCATACTCTTTTAAATCTAAAGTGCTAGGGTTCTATTCCAACTGGAATCACCCAGATTCGGTTACGAAACTCAAGTTAGATCCGAAACAACCGGTTCTCTATGTCCAGCTGATGCAGAATTTTCTTTGCACATGGCCCCACTTTGAGTGAATTTTTTGGGCCACTTAGGATCAAATTTGGAAATTCCTACTTCTTAAGTTTTGTTCTCCTTGAAGTCTATTTGCGTAGCCACTTGAATCCTCAAATCGGATAAAAATAGGAAGTTATGGCCAAAATCTGTTGAGTGAAACAGGAGAAAGCCAGAACAAGTTGTACCAATTACAAACTCAAAGTTGTGCCGAGCAGAACTTCAGCCAAAAATGACAGGAATCAAGGTTGTACCGGTAGAACTTCAATTGTACCCATTAGAAGACACCAATGCCAGTTTTGTTATTTCTCCCTTTTGATGCCAATTCACTCCATATAACTTCTATAATTCATAATACCTCAAGAAAACTAACTTGGAAATAATCTGAACAACTCCACAACATGTGAGTTGGTGTTTTGGAACCTCAAAATGCAAGAGCAAATTGAAAATCCAAGAACACTACCTAAGGTCCACCAATTCTTTATCAAACATCATATAATTTGATGATTTCCAAAGTTCTTTTACATCAATTGGGGTTTTACTCTCATAACTTTACAAATCAAGGTTTGTGTGACCTTTACACAAAACCTAGAGACCAAGAACATCAATTCTCCTTACCCAAAGCCTAGAAATCCAATACACTTGATTCTAAGACAAAGGCATACCTGATTTTGAACCTCTCCTTACTTCTTCCTCACTCTCTTCCTCATGCCTTTGCTCTCCCTTTCCTCCTCTGGTTCAGCTAGATAAACAGGGTTAAATAAAATTTGCTTTGTTTCTCTTTTTAATTATATTTATCAATTCACTTAATTACAGATTTGCCTCATCTCTTAAATATGAAGTACAACTTTTGAAATTCCTACTATGTTGTCTAATTTGTTCCCAATTTTTGTGTCAGTTTGTGACAAGTGTGCCCTTGGTTTAATACCACAATTTCGGGTTCTATAATTTCTCATTTCATATTTTAGTCTCCAAAATATTTCAGTGTGACACTTGGTACTCTTATACACCCCTATAGTGTCATGTACTGTAGACTCTCTCGGGACGGGGTGTTACAAATATAGTCTCTACTTCAGTGGATATAAATCCACTGAGGGACCAGTGGAGTTGAATACAAAAATTTTACTTTTAAGTATTATCTGGATAAGCGACTGTTGTAAGGAAGAAATCTAATTTATCTTGATTTAAAACTAAGCTATTGATCTCAATGAATTCGCATTATTATTGAAGACTAGGGTGATGTTACCTATCACTTTCAATGGATTATTTATTAAAGATGCTATTATTCAATGTATTTATAAAGTGTTGTTGATGGCGAGGAGATCTTACTTGAGATATCCTCTCTCTCGAGTATATCCGCTATTTCGTGAATAGAGTTGAGTGTATCTCTACCCGACTACGATATTCGAAAAAAGCGCTTAAATGTTACGCCCTCGAATGCCACCTCCGGGATTAGAATATCTCCTGTGCTTGAATCAAGCTGAAGGTTGCTCTACTCAGTCTGAATATCCTCATCTCTGAATCTGGATCTTCCCATATGATTATGATAATGTTGGCGGACACTACCATGTAAATGAATTATAGATGATAAAGCGAGATCCAACAGTTTATGTAATGCGAATAATATGATGCTTGATCTTAATCCATTGAAAATATGACGGGTTGTGACACCCTAGGTATAGATACAGAACATATTATTTGAGAAAATATCATTATGCGTATCATAAACATCGATCTAATATCAAATAAAGAAAATACAAATCCACGGGCTCTTCCTCGAAGTCTGTCACTCTGCTCCGATCTCCGTGCCATTACCATTGCCATTCACGATGCACTCCGATATGCTTTTCCGTTTGCGCTTTTATCTTTGAAAGCGAGAACTGTGGCGGCGTCGCGGCGTTGCCGCTGTTGACTTACGGTAGTTGACAGCGTCGCGGCGTTGGGGCGTCGCGGCGTGGGGGCGTGGTGGCGTTGGGCATCGCGGCGGAGGCCCCAGACATCTTCATGCGATGCCTCCTTCGCAACCGGGTGAAACATGTTTTGCCTTTTTGCTCCAATGCTGCATCACACCAATCACGGTGCGAGTATCCGACCACAAAAACTATGAAAATAAATAAAAAATAAACGTGAAAATGAAATACCGACGCGGGTATAATATGAGTGTTTTAGGCACTCATCAATGATCCCATCGTCGGCTAAGCTTAAAGGATCTGTTGTCTCGATACACTAGTTGTCTCAACAGTTATCGACTCCACCCATAGACGCAGATGAGGTGACCTTAGAGCGTAACGCATGTGGTTTCATCCTAGCATTGCTAGGATCCCGCTCAATTGCAAACATAAGAAGTGCATGGCCCCACCTGTTTCCTCCCATTTACTCACGGGATTGGGACGGACGGTTAGGGTGTCACGGTTCTTGCACACTTATACTAGGAGTTATGCCGAGCGAGCTGCAATGGTGCTATTAAGATTTCCGGTTATATGACATTGTTACAGGTATGTTGCTAATATTTATAAATATACACACATAAAAGTCAATCACTAGGATGTTGCTAATATTGAATGGTTTTTTTTATCCAGCTCTAGTCTTGGTACAGACTACACGTGGGCGACCTGATGTTAGGCGACCAGTAGCACCTCCAGTCCCTTACCACTTACACAATCATGGCGATGCAGTTAATGGAGACGTAGCTGAGGGCCTACAACATGGATTACCATATGAGCCTGAGCCTGAGCCTGAGGCTGAGCCGAGCTTAAGTCGGCTGATCCATTAAGGTTTCGTTAGAGAGTACCTTTACCATGAGTGCATAACCCATCTAGTGTTCTCGCCTTATATCGAGACCAATTAGATGCGCAGACTCATGATCAGGTAATTGTATGTTAATATATATTATTTTTAGTCATATTCATAATAATGATAATTTTAGTCATATTGACATTGAGGTAGTGTGCGTGGATAGTTGTAAGTGTTATAGGAGTCATACATCGCAGATTCGGTTACTCATCTATCTAATATATGTCTTGTTGATCAAAAGATTTGGTGGACGATGTCACCACTTATCTTCTTTGAGACTGTAGAGTGACATCGTCCAGAGCGAGTTTTGCTTCAATTCGGCCTTCATCAAGGAGACATATGGTTAATAGACGAGGATGTCATAAGTACGATTGGGAGACATATCATGCCTGATACATCTGTATATAGGCTACGTCTGAAGGATCATCACATCACCTCCTACAACTGATATTATGGACTTCCATGATCCATATATGGAGTGGTATTGACGTATTACACGACGTCTGATCACACCACCACTCTATACTCTATAAGGATCAAATGAGGTATCATAATACAGTTGCAACATCCCACTTGTTGGTAAGTAAACGTCTTTAAACTCTCAATTATTTTCCAAAATTTAATGCATAGATAAAAAATTTACTTTTTGCTAGGTTTGTTCTTGATCTAGGATGGTAGGTATCGCTAATTATATCTCATGGGGCTTCCTCAGACTTGATGTACGATATTCATCATATTGCCGTCGGTTCGGCTTGATTGGAGAGGACCGTCAGCCATTTACCTACGATGAGGGAGGCATACGCATCCTGGATCATCCGTCGGACCTCTTGTGTCATTCACTACGATTGGGATCACGGCCCGATCTGAGGTCGGGGGAGAGGAGGGGGAGAGGTGGTGGGCGGTCGTGTTGACGCTGGTCAATTTGGCGGTCGAAGCGGTGGTCGTTATTTGGGTGTGGTGATCTTCTTGGTCATTCCGATGTGAGACTTCCATGCTTTAGGTATTCCACCGCCTGAGACTTCCATACCACATGAGTATTCCATACCAAATGAGTATTCCACACCGCCCTTTCATACTTTCATACCACCCGTATATTCCACACCACCCTCAAAGACTTCCCCTCCACATGCCATCCCACCATTATCACTCCAGCCTTAGAGGTCACATTACCATCTACGACATCACTTACAACGTTGCCTCTCATTGATGAGACCATGATTGACCTTGTTCTAGACTTGAGTGCATGCCCACGTAGGCGACCTCGCGCTCCACGTGCACGCTGAGTCGTTCTGCCATTAGCTCCATCAAATCCATTTAAGATTGCACATACCCTTATAAATCATCTAGTTATGTATTTTAGGCGTCCTAAGAGAAAGAAAAAGCTCCCATCACGTGGGACTCATTGATGTCTATTTATATTTGTATATATTGTTATTTGTATTACGTTGTGTATATATTTATATGATTTGGTTTATATATGAAATGATTAATTGTTGTGTATTGGTTGTCATTTCGATCCAATTGGGTTTGATTATGAAAGTTGATTAATTTGGATAAAATGTTTGTAATGCAAGTGATATGAATTGGTTAATTGGATAGGTGTATTAGGTTGTAATTTAGGCAATTATATGTAATTTAAAATTACCATTTTAACAAAAATTACAATGCCACAGTCAGGGATTGTGGCATTCATGAATTTAAAGTTCAATGCGCGATCATTAGGGTTATAGGATAAATGCAAATGTGTTGATTGTAATAAGTATAATGTCTGCATTCATTGTTGACATCTTTGATAATCTATGTTGACGGGATTATGACACACTAGTTTAGGCATTATTTTCATTTCGACTTATTTTAGTAATTTTTTTTAAAAAAGTAACTTACATATGTCCAAAACTCATGTAAAAGTCTAATGAGGGGGACATAATAAATCATTGGGAACCTAAGAAATTCGTTACAAAATAAAGTGGTTTTTGGGGAAAGTAATTTTCATCAAGGCATTAAGATAGTAAGAGGATAATTATGTTAAGGTTCATCATTGCGCAATAAAGAAGGAAAATAGAACTTCTCTCAAATCACCCTCAAATTTACCATCTTCAACAATATGATAAAAACATGCATTGAAATAGTAACATCCCCAAAGAATACATAAATATTATTAATGTTGTTTCATTGAGGAAAAAGTTGTTACATGAATGTTGTAAGCATGTTATAATAATATTATATGACTGTTACATTAAGATCAAAGTTGTTACATTAAGAGGAAAATTGTTACAATAATGTTATACACTAAGGGCATTTATGTCTTCTCAAGGGGTGTTACTGTTTCAGTGCATGTTTTTATTATATTGTTGGATATGGTATATTTGAGAGTAATTTGGGGGACTTGGGTTCTATGTCCCTTTTTTTTTGGTTCAATGGTGCACCTTCACATAATTCACCCAAATAATAATGTTTTTATCATCTCAAGATTACCCACTTACTTTTCTTTTTACACTAATCAAGCTCCCATACCACTTCTTATGCATTAAAATACGTTTTTTTTTCTTTTTGAAGATACTTCTCCAATTAAATAACACACAGTTCAAGAGATGATCTAAGTGTAGCGACCCCCGAGCCCGGCCCGACCTAATTGGTGAGTCCGAACCGAAACCCCGAGGACGCTCGGTTTTATTTCTTTTTATTTTTCGTGTTATTAAATTTTCTTTTTCAAAAGTTGTCTCGACCCAAATCCGGCCCGACCCAAATGGCGGATCCGAACCGGAGCCCGGTTTACTCCGACGTTTTCATTTATCTTATCAAAACATTTTATTAATTTGTTTAGTTGCGGAAGCGGTTTCAGTTTTGGGCAAGCCCATGATCATTTACAAATTCAAAGCAATTCGGTAGGCCCATAAACATTAACAAAATACATTTACAAGGAAAGGCATTCTATGCCCTTTTCAAAATGATATACAAAAATCAAGTTTTAGGGTTTAGCCCTTTTGTTTACAAAGCACCACTTGTTCAAAGATGATATACAAAATTACGGATTATACACTTATACAGCCGTACTCTCCTATGACTCTGTATTTGTGATCTTGGCCTTCTTTTCTTTGCTTACTCGATACCTACGCATAGATAAAACTACACGCTAAGCATTTTCATGCTTAATTGTTCTATACCGTTCTATTCCAATATTCAATTTAACTCGGCATGCATTTATCATTAAACCATGCCTAATATATCAACATATACTCATGCTATTCATTTCCGCATGCTTTCAATATACAAATCATTTACCATATCATATCATCCATTTTCAATGCAACAATTCAATTCATGAGATTTAAGCATATTCATAAAAATCTCATTTACACTCGTCAATGTTGGTTATTTCACCTTGACTATTCAATTCACAATTTCTGGCGGATTCCGTTTGATGAATCCCGCCCTTATTATCATTCGGTAATGTGCTTATACATTTAACAATTCGATCTCCCATCGCGGATGCGGTGGTGCATCCCGACCGCGTGGTATCACTTATTGGTCTCCCATCATGCGGGATCTTAGTTTGGGTGCACCCGACATGGTATCAATTAAATGCTATGCGCCATCATAGCGGATCCGGTTGGTGAATCCGCCAAGTGGGACATTTCTTCAATGCCATCGTCATCATGACGGATGCGATTGAATGCGTCCCGCGAAAAGTGGGACATTGGAGAAAATTTGAGGTGCGCCGGCCGGATCATAGGTGGTGCATCCGTCGGCGATTCGTAGGTATATCATTTAGTTCACAATTCCGATGGATTCCGTTTGATGAATCCCGTCCTTATCATCATTCACTTTTCATTCGATTTTCAATTATCACATTCAATTTCATATTCACTTTCGTATTATCTTTCAAAGATATACTCAATCTATGTACTTAATTCATATACTCATTCATGCACTCATTTCATAGTTACTTGGTAATCTACCAAAATACTTGAAATAAGAATAGAGTCAGAGAACAAACCGAAGCTGTCGAATCTAGCTTCCTTCTCTTCGATCTCGGTCCTAGGTTAGGCGATCATCACCAGTCCCTTGAACCTCTTCCAATCTCTTCATGTATGGTGTTTGGTCTTTTAGGAGGAAGAAATGGGAACCAAACCCAACCAAAGTTTGATCTCTTCCAAACCCTAGCTTTTTCTCTATTTTCTCCTCCCCTTCTCTCACAAAAACGGGATTGCTCTTTTAAAATAAGCCCTAAGACCACTTTTTGGCCTTTAAAACTCCTCCTTTAGTGTAAGACCATGTTTGGCCTTCCACCTTACTCTAAATTCTCATTTTCCCTTTTTGGCCTTAAGTCACTTAATTCTCATAAGGCCTTGTTTGGCCCTGATAAATCAATTCTCCATTTTGGTCTCCCTATTATACTTTTGGCCATTCATTTATCACAATTTCACTTAAACATCTATTCTTTACTTAATTGACCCTTAGGTCCTAATTTTCATTTCCCACATTTTTCCCTTTTTCACTTGGGTTTTATTTAGGGTTCAATACATTTCTCAATTTAGCATATAAATTCAATCACTTCTTCTCACTCTTTCAATTCCATTTTTCAATTTATCAAATTACCCGGAAAAACCAAGTTTGACTCAATTCATACCTAGAATATATAATAAAATTATTATAAAGTGCAGGGTATTTTTCAGGCGTTACAACTCTCCCCACTTAAGAAAATTTAAGTCTCGAAATTTACCTTAATTAACTTGATTCGCGGATACTACTTTGCGCGCTCGTTTCTTCACTTTCCTAAGTGGCTAGCCGGTCTTGTGGTTTCTCCACAATACTTTGACTAAATGAGAACCTTCTTGTTTGCAATTCTTTCACTTCAGGGCGAGATCTTTCTTGCTCTTCTTCATATATCCAGAATTCGGTCTAAGCTCGGTGTCTCCGCGAGACTACATGTGCCAGATCCCGATCGGTACCTCCGTAGCATGGGCCACATGGAAAACATTATGGATCTTTTCGAGTCCAAGTGGGCGAAGCGGTATGCTGGACTATTTTTCGATTACCTCCTTGTGACCCGATCAATCTGAGGCTCGACTTGCCCTTTTTAGAATCTCATCACCTTCTTCCAGGCGATACTTTTAAAAACACTTTTTTCACCGATTTCATATCGAATATCACTTTTCTCTTCATGTCAACATATGACCACATGCAGCCATTGGCCACTTTCAATCTTTCTCACAATCATTTTAACTTTTCTTGGTCTCTTTTATCAGAGTCGGGCCTAATCACTTTTCTTTCACTCAATTTTGTCGAGCCTGACGGTGTTCTACATTTTCTTCCATATAGGGCCTCGTAAGGCGCCATTCCAATACTTGATTGGAAACTGTTGTTATGCACAAATTCAACTAAAGGAATATTAATAGATCCAATATCCTCATAGTCGATCATACTGACTCCTCAACATATCTTCCAGAATCTGGATCACTCTCTCAGATTGTCCATCCGTCTGCGGGTGGAACGTTGTCTTGAAATTCAGTCGAGTGCCCAAGGCCTCTTGCAATTTTCCCCAAAATCTAAAGTGACCTCAGATCTCGATGCGAGAAATAATGGATATAGGAATCCAGGTGCTTAGAACTATTTCCTTGATATCATTTCTGCCCGACTTGTCAAGCGAATGGTCGGTTCTCAACGCTGGTAGGAAGTGGCGACTTAATTCGATCGGTCCACTACGACCCAAACTGAGTCATGCTTTCTCCCTGTCAATGGTAACCCAACCACAAAGTCCATGGTGATTCGGTCTCATTTCCACTCCGGTATTCTGATAGGCTGCATTAATCCTGAAGGAACTTGATGCTCTGCCTTTATTCTTTGACACACCAAACACTTGGTTACAAATTACGTTACATCTCTTTCATTGGGACCACCCGGAATGGCATTTCAAATCTTGATACATCTTTGTGCTACGGATGGATAGCAAAAGATCATTATGTGCCTCATCAAGTATGGCTTTCTTTAATTCACAATCATTGGAGTACATACCTGTCCCTTATATCTAGAGGACATATCTTCCTTTATTGAACTCATTTCTACCATCTCGATCTGTTTCATTATGGTAGAAATTTTCTCATCTTTCTTTTGTTACCTCTAGCACTCGATTCAATAATTTCGATGCTTTGCTATCAATTCACGCCTCTGTGACAATGACGGATGGGCGTTTCAACCTTCGAAGCGTTGCAACATCTTTCTACTCAAAGCATCGGCCACTACATTGGCCTTTCCCGGGTGATAATCAATCACGCAGTCATAATCTTTTATCAATTCCATCCACCTCCGTTGTCTCAAGTTAAGCTCGTTGTGAGAATAGGCTTCCAAGACTCTTATGATCGAGTGTAAATGAAACACTTTCTCCTACAAAATAATGTCTCAAAATTTTCAACATGAAATACTATTAAATTATTCAAATCATGCGTGGGGTAATTCTTTTCTATGCGGCTTCAATTGTCTTGAAGCATAGGCTACTCGCACCCTCTTGCATTAGGACACATCAAATTAATTTAGTGAGCATCATATAGATCACATATTCTTTACCCTTGGTCGTTTGAGTAAACCATACAGACCTCGGTTAAGAATACTTTAGCTTTCAAAACTTCCTTGACATTTTCACTCCATTCATACTTTACATTTTACGGAGCAATCTTGTCATTGGGGGCAATCATGGCCCGCGAATCTTACGTAGTAACGCTAGTCGGGACACTCATTATACCGCGTAACATTTCTTGGTGGCTTCGATTCGGCCAGCCATACATTTTCTTTGGATCCACTCGGATTCCTTCTTTCGATACAATGTGCCCAAGAAAGGACACTTCAGTCAACCAAAACTCACACTTGCTAAGTTTTGCATACAACTGCTCTTTCCTCAAAGTCTCTAACACTACCCGAAGGTGTGTGTCATGACTTTCTCAATCTTTTGAATACACAAGAATGTCGTCTATGAACACTACGACAAAGTGATCCACATACGGTCGGAAAATACGATTCATTAGGTCCATGAAAGCCGCTGGAGCATTTGCCAAACCAAACGGCATTACAAGGAACTCATAATGTCCATATCACGTTCTAAACGTCGTCTTATGCACATCGGCATCTTTAATTCTCAACCGATGATACCCAGATCGCAAATCAATCTTCGAAAAGATACTTGCACCTTTCAGTTGGTCAAACAAATCATCAATTCTGGGTAACATATATTTATTCTTCTGAGTCCAACTTGTTCGAGTTGTCTATAATCAATACATAGCCCGAGAAGTGTACCATCTTTCTTCTTAACAAAAAAAGCACGGGAGCTCCATGGTGATACACTTGGTCAGATAAACCCTTTCTCTAGCGTTCTTGCAACTGCGATTTCAGATCCTTTAGCTCAAGTGGAGCCATTCTGTTCGATGTAATGGATATTACCGTTATGGCACTGGTACAACGTCGATGCAAACTCAATCTCCCTACGTAAGGCCAATCAGCAACTCTTCCAGAAACACATCCGGAAAGTCACTAACGGTAGGGATATTGGATACACTAGGCCTTGCCTTTACTGTATCAATCACGTAAGCCAAGTAGGCTTCACATCCTTTCCGCACCATTTTTCTCGCAATGGCTGCGGATCTCACATTAGAGAGGTGGTTTGACCTCTCATCGATGAAAATAACCTCTTGTACCAAGCCTTAGGAGGTTGTTTCAAGCCGTAGAGGTGATGCAGGAGCTTCTACAACAAACATTAGGGATTCGATCTTCGTAATGGAAAATTCGGATTCGAGAGGTTGTGAAACCTTGGAGACACCAAATCTATTTCTAAATCCAAGTATTGTGAGTCTTGTTACTATTTTGATTTGGAGTTGTTTTATTATAGAAAGATTTGTTCTCCAAGTCCAAGTAGTATTTTCTTTATTTAATTTAGAAAGTTTGTTTTCCTAGTCAAAGTAAGAGTTAATATTTCCTTTCAAAAATATTTGCTTTTAAGAGTTCCTTTATTTAAATTAGAAAGTCTTGCTTTCCATGTCAAAGTAGGAGTTTGTTTATTTGATTTAACAAGTATGGGGCCTATATATACCCCTCCTAATGCAGTCTTTTGATTCTCGATTAAAAGTTTAATAATATTTTTAGATTTCTCATTTTAAGAGTTCTCTCTTGTTCTCTTATCTCTTGGGTGGATTCTCTTAAGTGGTGAGTTCATTGCTTCTTATCCCTTTGTGGATTCCTTGGGTGGCGAAATATATATCTTGTTCTCTTATCTTTTAGGTGGATTCCCTTGAGTGGAAAGTTTGTGACTTCTTATCTCTTGGTGGATTCCTTAAGTTGTAAAGTAAGTACCTTTCCTTCTATAACCTCTACTCATCTCATCATCTTCTCTTTCATCTTTCCATAACCAATTTTTCAACCTTAACCCAAAACTTTCAAAATCTTGTTCCATACCTCTAAAACCTTTCCAAATACCTTGTTTCACCCTAGAAACCATAAAAACCATAATCTCTAACCTTAGAGAAACCCCAAATTCATGCATAGCCTTAGCCTACCTTAGAAAAACCCGAAAACCGAAAACTAGTTCAAAACAAAGTTGTTTTGCATCAAATCAAACCCGAAACTTTCCAAACTTAAAATCCTTCATTCTAAACCTTAATTTCATCGTAAATAAACCTTAAATATGCCTTATAACCTTTGAGACCAGAAATGTCCCTTACCCTTCAAAGTTACATCTTATACCTCTAAACTACCACAAACTCATCCCTAACTTATTCAGACCATTAGATCATCCATCACGATCTCGTCCTTGCATAAAGAGGGCTTTCTTCAATTTATAGACATTATCTGGATGTACTGGATCTTCAAACCCTTTAGGCTGAGTTACATAAACCTCTTCATTTAAGTACCCATTATGGAAGGCACTTTTGACATCCATTTGATAGAGCTTGAATCAAAGAGTGCATGTGAATGTCATTAGTAGACGGATGGATTCTAGTCGAGCCATGAGAGCAAAGGTCTCATCAAAGTCTATCCCTTCGACTTGAGTGTACCCTTGTGCCACTAAACGAGTCTTGTTTCTAGTCATGTTCCCATTTTTATCATATTTATTCTTAAATATCCATTTTGTGCCTATGACATTTGCATCTTTAGGTCTAGGCACCGAGTCACACACTTCATTCCTAGTGAATTGCCCCATCTCTTCCTGCGTAGCAATCAACTAGTATTCATCCCCAATGCTTCTTTGACATTCTTTGGTTCTATGGAGGAGGTGTAGCACCTATATTTGATCATCTCTCTATATTTGACTTTGGGGGTTCCTCGTGTCCGAACACCAGCTTCAGGATCTCCAATAATGTTAGTGGTTGGGTGATTCTTTTGAACTTGTCTGGAAGGCTCACGAATTGAGATATTAGTAGTCAGATCATCCTCAAATTCTCCTTGATTCTAGGTTGCCCTACTAGATGGTAGACCAACCACGGACGAGGCATTTATCATTTGACGGATGTTGTATCTCCTATAGTGATTCGACATTCTAGGCAATTTCCTTGTTGTATGTCAATTTAGTCTATGAATCATCTACCCATGTTGTAGAAGAGTTGGCTTCCTCATAATCAACTAGCACATTAACTAACTCCATAATTGTTTTGGTTCTTTTGTTATAAAATCTATAGGCTAGCTGTTTAAAGAGTACCCCAAAAATATTCCCTCATCGCTTTTGGTATAGAATTTGTTCATTTGCTCTCTGTCATTAAGGATAAAGCAAGTTGCACCAAATTCACAAAAGTACTTTAGGTACCTCTCTAGATTTCAGAAGATGTCATAGTTGTTCTTGGACGAAGGGAGACTAGGTTTAGAGTATAGTAGGTTGTGTTCAAGGCTTTGGCAGCATGAAAACGTTAAATTAGCAAGAATAGTTTTGAATAACGTAATAGTGTTTTTGTGTTTTAAGCTATTCTCGATAACGATTTGAAAATAAGAACTAAACAGGACATTACTCTTCCTATTACTAATAGTAATAACATAACATAAACATGCATGAAATTGGAGAGGGAAACATAAGATGGTTTGCCGTTGACTCAAAATCATTTGAAATTGTGGTGGAAGGTGAAGGTGGCAAGCTAAAGGGATCCATCATGGAGCAGAGGAAAGGTTGTGTCTCGTGGATTTGGTTTAGGGAAGCAGGTTTAAGAAACCTATTACAAGAGGTGGAAACCTTCTGCAATAAGGAAAGCAAAATAAAGAGGGTCTTCAACTAGAAGGAGAATGGGAGATCCTTCAGACTGGAAAATCACGAGAACGAGGCCACATGATTCCTCCTATGTTCAGTTACAAATGGAGATGGCAGGAGGCACTGGTTATTTTTCCAAGAAGGAACGGATTGATCAAGGGTTGGAAGTTGTTAGTTAAGAAACTTAAGGACTTGGGGATATAAAGGAAAACTGTTGTGAGAGTGGAGAAGAAAGGTGAAGGGGGTCCAAGGGGAAGTAAAAGGGAGAATTTTATATTTTTGGAGGGGTCGAGGAGCTGCAAAACTTTTACAAACTGTGCATGGGTAAACGTTGGTGATTGCGTGCCAAAAGAATATTTGGGAGACTTGAAATTCTACCTAGTAGGATGGTGGAAAACTCTTTCGGATCCTTTTTCAGCAACGTAGGAGGTGGAAGAATGGGAGAGACTAGCTTGGTGTTTAAAGGGTAGTTTTATGGTGGCTTTCCTCAATAAGGATCCCCTGTTTCTGAAATTCACGGATCCAGAAAATGCAAAATGGGTCTTTGTGGTAGAAAGAAGAAGCTCTAAGGGGAACCCGATGTAGCTTGAATGGTGGAACCCAGAATCTGAGTGTGTAAAGAAGAAGGAGATGGTGAAGGAAGTGTGGATTCACGTGGTAGGTCTCCCTCTGCACTTATGAACTAGCGAGATCCTAAAGAGGATTGACGATAGTTGTGGGGGTTTCATTGCTTTAGACAAGGAAACAACTATGAAGACGGAGCTTCTTTAGGCACAAATCCTTGTAAATCTAGAGAGGAAGGAGAGGCCTAATGTGATCAATGTCGAGGCGAGGTCGAGGAGCTATGAGCTTTAGATCTAGTAGGAGTTGTCGTTGTGGACTACAGAGGTTTATCCCTCAAAAATCTGCAACGAGATGGCAAAACAAGGATGTGCGGAAGAAGAAGATGGATTCGCACGTGCCAAACAACGCATGTGGGCTAATCCGAAAAAGGCTCATCGTGGCACTCAATAGTGTCAGGAGGTTAGGACAGAAAATCAGAGGGGTAGGTATAGGGCTTTGACGATGAGAATGAGGCAAATCCTCCTGATTTGGATCCAGGATGGGGCAAGTCAAGGGAAGGCCCAAACTAGTTAGAAAGACCCATGTTTTGATGGGCTTGTTTTTTTAGCTAAACAGGCCTTGAATGTGGGAGTTATGGTGCCTTTAAGCCCAGTCCACCTATACCTAGAGATTAGGCCTCTAAGGGAGGTTTAAAGGATTCTTCAAGCCCACTTTCGGGTGGGTTGGTAATCAAAGCCAAATAGACTTTAATGGGTAGGAACTTTGGGGCAAGACCACGGGAAAGCCCACTAGAGTATTTAAAAAGGACTTATAGTGCCCTAAGAGATAGAAGATCTCTTTCTAAAGCAGATGAAGAGGGGACCAAAGCAGGATGGCTAGAGGTGGCAAAATTGGTCAGGCCAGATTAGAGCTGGCGGTCATGGAATTAAGTGAGGAATTTGGTAGATTAAATTAATGGCGAAAAGCCGTAAAATTTGGCCGACCCAATATGGCCGATCCTTTCAAATTTTTCTTAGTATTTGGCCGAATCCCGGTAGTTTTAAGGGCGAAATTTCATTTATTAAAATTTAGTGAAAAAACAGGCGATTTTGTTTTATTTCGATTTTCAGCCTTGGCCCATGGTAAGCCAGTGCCGACTCTGAGATGGCATCAAGGGAGGCAAAGGAGTTGGACGAGTTTTGTGGGGTAAGAAGTTGTGACTTTCACACTTCCCCATCTATTCCTTCCTCTTCCTCTTGTTTTTTATACCTAGCCTCCACTCCACATAGGCTTTTTAGTTAGGGGGGTTCCTATGGTGTTGTAGTTACTGTGAAGGAATGAGGGCGATGAACGCCTTCATTAAACTCCATTGCGGGTTATGATGCCGATAGTAGATTGTGAAGAGACTCATGTCCTGGTAGAGAAATGATGGTCATAGAGGTTCTTTCTGGGCAAGTTAGCCAATATGGGGATGGCGATTTTCTTGAGGGGGTTGTGAAGGGGAATCTTGGGAGGAGATTTGCCTACAAAAATTCAGCCAATGCATGGGGTTGTCTATGGAGGGCTTCGAAGGGGATTTCCTAGAACTAATGACCAAGGTCAATCATAGAAGAATAAAGGGTAAAGGAAAAGGGGGAATGCCTCTACTAAGTATGAGCGAGAGTTGAAGAAGTTGAAGTGGACAGTTAAGGACAAAGGAAGCCTTAAATTAAAAGCTCAAGGTAAAGGAGCAAGGGGTTCTATCATGGTTTTATGTTGAGGATCAAAATCCTTTCGTGGAATTTCAGGGGGGAAAACAATGTGGAGAAAAAAAATATGATTAGGGCTTTTATTAAGTTTCAAAAATTGGACCTAATTTGTCTTCAAGAAATTAAGTTGAAAAAGATGTTGAGTAGGTTGGTTAGGAGCTTAAGTGCTAGAAGATTTGTGGACTGGACAATAAGCAATGTTGTGGGGGCATTTGGGGGAATCTAATTTATTGGGATTCCATGGTTCTTCAATTGGTGGAAGTAAAGGAAAGTTGCTTCTCTTTTTCCTATAAGTTCATAAATTATGAGGATAGCTTTATTTGGGTATTCACGGGTGTCTATGGCCCCACGTCTGGAGAAAATAGGGAGGTGATGTGGGAGGATTTAGGGGCGATTAGATGCTTGTGGGGGGAACCTTGGTGTTTAGGAGGGGACTTTAACATTATCTGATTCCCTGAGGAGAGGAATAGAGAAGGCATAATTTCAGGCCCAATGAGAAGATTCTCCTAAATTATAGATGGTTTGGAGCTAAAAGACTTATCACTCCAAGGGGGACGTTTCATGTGGAAAGGAGAGATGAACAATCAAAGAATGACTATATTGGACAGGTATTTAGTCACCGATGACTAAGATGTATTTTTTGGAGGATCTTCTCAACGCATTTTGCTGAGAATCACTTCCTAGTATTTTTGGTAGGAGGGGGGATTCAGCCAGAGGGCCAATGTCGTTTAGGTTTGAAAACATATGGCTAAAGGCTAACGGCTTCAAAAACTTGATTAGTAATTGGTGGCATAGCACTAAGGTGGTTGGTTCAGGTAGCTATGTCCTGGTGGAGAAAGTAAGCTTATATGTTGGAACAAAGAGGAATTTTGTAGAGTATAGGATAAAAAGAAGACATCCTTGAAGCAGATGGCTCACTAGGATGCAGTGGAATCTCAAAGACCTGTCTATTAACGAGATAGAAAAGAAAGTGAAAGCTATTGAAGATTTCAAAAGATGGGCCTTGATGGAGGAAATTTGTTGGAGGTAGAAATCTCGGGAAATTTGGTTAAAAGAAGGGGATAAAATTACTGGATTTTTTCATTGAATGGAAAACTCCCACAAGAGACAAAGTCACATAAGAAAAATGAGGATCAATGAGGCTTGGACTGATGATGAAAGTTCAATGCACAAGGATATAGCTAGTGCTTTCTAGGCCCTTCTTTCAGATCCAAGAGATTAGAGGGCCAGTATTGAGGGGCTATGTTTCAATAGAATTAATGAGTTGGAAATTCTAGTTTGGAAGTACCTTTAGGGATTTTTATGAAACTGGGAAATTTGTTAGGAGCTTAAACATCACATTTCTAGTCTTGATTATGATAAAAAAAGTGGGGGCTGAGAATTTTAAGGACTTTAGGCCTATTAGTCTGGTGGGGAGCCTATATAAGTTATTGGCTAAAATCCTAGTAAACAGATTAAAGAGGGTGATGGGCATATTGGTAAACAAAGCTCAAAATGCTTTTGTTGGAAATAGATAGATTCTAGATGCTTCTTTAATAGCAATTGAAGCGATTGATTCCATGTTTGAAAAAAAAAAAAGGAAAGGAAAGGGGCATTCTATGTAAGCTGGACATTGAAAAAGCCTATGATCTCTTAAATTGGAACTTCCTTCTTGAGGTCCTTCAACAAATAAGGTTTGGTTGGAGATGGGTGAATTGGATAAAGTGGTGTATCACTACAACCTCTTTTACAGTCTTGGTGAATGGAAGCCTATAAGGTTTTTTCAAGAGCTCTAGGAAGTTTAGGCAAGGTGATCCCTTGTCCTCATACATTTCTGTTCTTGGTCTGGAAGTGCTCTCTATTCTGATTGACAAAGCCGCTGCATAAGGTTTTCTCTTTGGTTTTAAGTTGGTAAATAGAAGTGGTGCAGATTACACACCTGCTCTTTGCAGACGATACACTAGTGTTTTGCAGGGACTCTAAGGAGAAGATGGTACATATGAGCTGAGTCCTTTTATGGTTTGAAGCATTTTCAGGTCTAAATAACAATTTGGAAAAAAGTTTTGTCATGCTTGTGGGGAATGTGGGGGACATTGAGAGGTTAGCCTTGGAGCTGGGGTGCAAAACAAGAACCCTTCCAACTTCCTATTTAGGCTAACCCTTGGGGATGCGTCGTAACTCAACCTCGGTTTGGGATGGAGTAGAAGAAAAATTCAAGAAAAAGTTAGCCATTTGGAAAAGGCAATATATCTAAAAAGGGGGAAGGCTGACCCTTATAAGGAGCACTCTTTCTTACATGCCAATTTACATTATGTTCCTTTTCCGTTTACCAAAGGGTGTAAGGAACAAATTAGAGAAGATTCAGAGGGATTTTTTTATGGGGACGAGGTAATTTAGACAGAAAAATCCATTTCATTAATTGGAATATTGTGTGTTCGGGTAAGGAGAATGGTGGGTTGGGCATTAGAAGCCTTTATGTTGTTAAAAGGGCTCTATTGAGAAAATGGGTATGGAGATTTGCAAAGGAGGAATCCATTTGGAAAGAAGTCATCAAGTTGAAATATCAAGTTGAGGAAGGGGGCTAGTGGGGAAGCTTTGGGGTGGGCTTATGGAAAGATATCAATAAGGAGAACATGCAAATGAAGTTGGACAGCATCTTTGTTCTAGGTGACGCTCCTCTTTGTAAAATTTTCCCCACTCTGTACAACTTGGCTGTCAAAAAAGGGGCTAAGATACCTGATGTGTGAGATTTCCTCAAGGGCAAGGGGGCTTTGATTCCTAGTTTTGTAAGGTCCCTGAATGATTGGGAAATGGATGAAGCACAAAACTAACGTGGAATGAGAACAAAGAGGGCATGTACATTATGAAGGGTAACGTGGCTAGGCTGGAAGAAGTTTCAAGTAGGACAACTCTTGTGAATATGCTTTGGAATGGTTGTGTCTCTTCAAAAGTGTGTTTTAATGGCAGGAAATGCAGTGAGGAAAGTCTTTTCTGTAAAGCATCTTAAAAATAGGAGTTTTCAATTGGCCAACAGATATCCGTTGTGTGGAAAGGCTGAAGAGGAGTTGAATGCATTCGTGGTTGCATCGATTTTACTTGGGCGCTAGTAGGGGGTCAATTAAGGAGTTGAATCACATTCCGATTCACTGCCCCTCGATTTTGGGACTGTGGGAAGGGTTCATTTATATCCCAGCCATCGACTAGGTGTGCCCTTTATTGGTTAAGGACCTATTATTGGGCTGGAGTTGTTTCCTCATAAGAAAGAGAGCAAGAAAGATCTAAAAGGCTTCATCTCTCTGTTTATTCTGGACAGTTTAGATGAAAAGGAATCACGGTCTTTGATGATGTGTCTTCTCTTTATCAAGGCTAAAAACCTCTTTTATAAGTATGTTAGTCTCTCTTGGGCAAAGTCTATTGAGATGGAGAAGTGCTCTATAAGAATTCTTTTGTCCATTCTATAGGTTTTCTCGTGGAAGGTAGGTTTTTTACCCCTTTTTTGTATAGGCCAAGTTCATCCTTGTGTACTACGAGGGCTTCCCGGCTAACTCCTCTTTTTGTTTATAAATATATATATAACATCACTCCTAAGCTCCTGCTTTCTCTAAATTTGTAGGCCCAGCCCATCGAAACCCACATTGTTACAGGCTGGGCCTATCCACGCAAACTGGACTGTAGGAAAGAAATTAGCAAAAATTCAACTCTTATTAAAAATTCGGCTGCTTAAGCATTCAGTATTATCTAGCCATGCTTATTAGTCTCTTTGATCCGTCCGACATATTATTAAAAGATGCTGACCCCGTTTTAAATATCGAAATAAATATTTGAATCCCGAAATTCTTGCTGAGTTCACGAGTTTAAGAACCGCCGAGCCCGATGATCGAACTCACGGTTAGACAGATTAAGCGGGACGGAAGGCCACCGATAAGACCAGCCAACTTGGTCGGTCGGTTTTTAAATCTGGAGAACTTCAGATTACAACAATATCATCTGCTGAGGGAAAATCATCATCATCATCATCATCATCTCACACCATAGGCACTTGTCTTGCTTCAATATCCTGTAGTCTGAGAGTAACAGCTCTCTTATGGGCTTCCAGACCTTCAACTTCAGCCATGGCTTCCACATAGGGGCCAAGCTTCCTCAATCCTTCCTCTGTCAAAGATTGTACTGTCATATACTTCATGAAGGAATCAAGAGACACCCCACCATACATCCTTGCATAGCCATATGTTGGAAGGACATGGTTTGTTCCACTGGCATAATCGCCGACGCTTTCCGGCGTCCACGGCCCTAAAAACACAGAACCTGCACAGAAGAACCAAGTAAGAATGATAATATGAGGATGTGATTAATATACTAACCATCCTTGTGGTAAAACAAATGTTATTCACTCTGTTGAAGTCTCATGTTACTGGTATGGAACAGTATAGTATAATGGTGAAGACTACTTACTACTAAAACAGTGAGGCAAAAAAACAGAAAACTTCTTCTGAAACCCAGTCTGATAACAACACCACCTCAATAAATGAGTTTTGTCCCAAAATAATACATTTAAAAAAAATAAATAAATACCAATCTAACATGTTTTTGAAAATAATGCTCAAACTAGTGCTTAAAACTGTAGTTAACAACTAAGGATTTAACTTAAAAAAATTTAAAACCGTAGTCACCAACTACAGTTTTGATGAGTACATACTAGTTTGGACATTTTTTTTCAAAAAATGTATTAGATTGGTTTTTTTTTTTAAAAAATGTATTGTTTTGGGACAAAACTCTCAATAAATGGACTTTAGAATGACTGCAACAGTAAATATTACTTAAACAGTGAGGCCAAAAAAACAGAAAATTTCATCTGAAACCCAGTCTGATAATAACACCTAAATAAATGGGACTTTTCCTATTAAACTAGAATGGCTAGAACAGTAAGTAATATTGGTTTTCATTTAAAACTAATCCAATGATTGCGTGGCTGGGTTTTGATATCAGAGAAAGTCTAGCTTTTCCATCGGTAGGTATTGGTTTTACCGATTAATCGGGTCTTTCTTTCCTAATTTACCGTCGTGAAAATATATGTTGGATCAATTTTCTCCAAATACAAAACACTTGAGGATATGAACTTCATAAGCAATTAGGTAAAAAATAGACCTTACTGCCAGAAGGGAACACAAACTGCTTTAAAAAAAATATATTGCAGTCAATTTTCCCACCTACAGAAAATTGACAGTGCTGGATGAATCTCAACCACTTCGGCAGAGAAAATTTGCCATGTTATGTTTGGCTTTTGGAAAATTTGAGAACAATAAAGAAGGAAAGAAAATAACAAGAAAAATAGAAAGAAAGAAAAAGGGAATAAAAATAAATAAACAAAAGAACAAATAAGATTTAAAGTAAATAAATTATTTTCACATATTTTTTCAAATTCATTTAACTTGATTTTCCTTCTCTCTGCAGAAATTAAATAATTTAAAAATACAGAAGTTTCCAATGAATTTTAAACATATTTGATTTTCTTCTGCATTTTGTATATGCCAACCCAAATATGAGAATATCATTTTTCTTCTTCCACTAGGAACCAAATATAGCCCATGGGACCTACTTAAAGGATCCCAAGGATCCCTGTTAATTAAAGAGAACCAGCTAAAACAAAGGAAAAGGAAGCATAGGTAGCCATTATTAACGGTGAGACACAAACTTCCCTGTATAGCTAAAAGAATAAAACATCCTTTAGGATAATGAACTATTGATTATGGATCATCTTTGGTGATAAATCAACATGTTATAGTGCTTTTCTTGCATATTGTTGACAAATTAGTGTTTATACATAAAGGGGTCATTCTGGAGAGGAGTATAGGTTTCTCTTGGACAAGGTTTGGAAAGGGGAGTTTGCATTGTCTGCTGGAAGAAGTGAAAGCTTGTGGTAGACGGGACACATGTTATGTGGTTTAGAAGTTTGGGAATGTTAAACGACGAACTCTCCTAAAAGCATAAGCTTGTAGGATTTGGTTTAATATGAATATCATGCCTTTAACAGGGAAGATGAGGAAAGAAAGTTCAGGTTGGAGTATAAATAGAATGAGGCTGAAAGGTATTTTCTCTGCCCTGACTTACAAACAAAAAAAAAGGGTATTTTCTCTGCTCTGTGCAATATTTGGAGGCCAAGAATCCCTGAGGGCAAGGGAATCATTAGGGAGTGAGGGGTTCGTTGGCTTAGAAGTCAAGGTTCCTAGGAGTTTTCACCACTGAAGAGGGTTAGTTTTCTCTGGATAAGATGCTTCCTCCTCCGAGAAGTCTGTGTTCGGTTCCAGAGAAATAGTGAAAGGGTCCAGGAAAGGCTTTACAGCTGCCTTTAGGGGATAAGGAGGTACAATGTAATCAATGTTTGCTTGGACACTTTGGAGGCACTTCAATCTCAGTTCCTTTGTTGTCACCCTCAAGAGTTTGGATCTCTAACTGATGGGCTGTGAAGAGGAGCCTAAGCATAGTTTTAAAAGGCACGCCTAGGCTCAAGGTACAACCACTTCCTAGCTAGAGCGCCTCGCCTTCCAAGACAAGCGGGCCTGATAGACTATAGTTTCTTTTTAAAACACATTTATCCTAAAAATTTATAAATATATATTAAAAATTATATAATTTCACTCCTTTTTCATTGAAATTTTCTTTAAATATTAGGAATATTTAATTTTTTTTATTAATAGAATCATACTTTGAATCATATTTTATAAAATTGATGTGGATCCAAGGTCACATTTCACTTCACAAAAGCTTTGGGGAGAGCCCTGTACGTCTTGTGTTTTGTGAGAACATGAGGCGTTGAGAAGGCAGGCCTAGGGAGATCCTAAGCGCTGCACACATAAGCCAAAGATTAGGGCGTGTGACAACACCTTAGGTGCGTCTTACGTGTCAAGGCTCCAAGAGGCATTTGCGCCTTAGTGCACCTTGCGCCTTTTAAAACTATGCCTAAGAATTTCCAAGTTGTGTGGGACCCTTATTTTGTAAAAGTTTGAGAATAAACGCAAGGCTGACATGGTTTTTAAAGAGGGAGTAAGTGGTTCAAGGGAAGGAGCTGCTGTTGCAGAGAAGGGGACCTGATGTGGGTTGTTTCTGAAATCGTAGCCAAGACAAGGAAGTTTGGGTGAGTGTGGTCGGACTCCCACTTCATTTGTGGCCCAGAGAGGTGTCCAAGAATATCGGGGTTAGCTGCAGTTGTGCCTTGTGCCTGTGGAATTGCTCTTTTTTCGCAGCTTCAGTGTGCCCAAATCTTAGTGAAATCTGAAGGGAAGAACTTGTCTTGTTTGCTTCAGGTGGTGCTTGGCTACACATGATCTGCCATTCTCCTGTTGTGGGAAGTCCATCTCGGGTCTCTTGTGTGGTCCAGTGAACGGTTCAGGCAGAAGAGCAGGGCAAGGGGTAAGTTTACATGCTGGAGAAAGTGTAAGAGATGTAAAGAAGTGGAAGAGAGAGTTGGCCCAAGAGGGAGGCTGACTGTGAAGGCTAAGGACCATACAGGTTGGGCTGCTTGTTCCAAAGCTCAGCAGAGTTTGATAACGAATGAGGCAAAGGCTTTTGAAGGTAAATGTAAGCCTGAAGTTGAAGCAGTCCATTCCCTTGATGCTGTTACGTGGCCTGCCCCTTCCCTCTAAAGAGGCTAGGGCTCTTGCAAAGCCTTTCATCAATGGAGATTGGATGGAAAAGGAGGTGCTGGTCACTGGAATCAAGTGTGTTAAACGGGATGGAAGCAAGCCGATCGGAGTTCACCGATGAAGTTCTGTTGGTGAAGAAGGCATCTATCTAGGTAACCCAGTTCTCACTCTTGACCTTTCTTTTCTTTACGATTTTGGGGTTTTCTTCTTCTACTCCTTTCTTGATGCCATTGAGGCGAGGGTGGGGAGGTCCAGTGATGTGTGTAGTAGTGGTGTGCATAAAACTGATTAAACCATAGAAGTCAGTCAAGCCGGACAAACGATTTAAATATTTTAATTTTTTTAAATTTGGTTTTAAAATTTTAAAACCAAACATGTCCCGATTCGATTTACATTTGTATATTAAAAACTAAACCGAATAAACGTGCACGACAGTGTATAAGCACGGAGGCTCTATTAAAGAGGGTCGGTTGTGATCCTCGATAAGTAATCTTGCTCAAAGAGAGTGCCTCGGGCAATGAATGCTTAGAGGAGCAAACTATGCTCCAATGGATTGTGGATGTTTGTCAAAGCTTGCAATTGTCTCGATTAGGGTGGAGTCCCCGAATGCTTTTAGAGGTGATGGTTAATTATCAATAAGAAGAGTGACGAGGAAGTGTGCTAATTCGATTGTGTGGTTGAGTGTAGTTGGTGACTGGACATGTCATGGAAGGTTTGAAGAGGAGATTCTATGCAACTATGTAAGAGAGAGGATGAAGGAAAGAATTCACCGAAGGGTCATGAAGGGACTAATAAAAGGGCAAAGTCCTTGTCTTGTAGATTTGAAAGGGAACTCGAGAAGGTTGAATGGACAATGAATTATGAATGCTAAGGCACCAGAAGCGAACTGCATAAATTTAATGAGGCTTCTATTTCAGGGTGCAAATGAAGACTAAAACCTAGAATGCGAGAAGAGCTAATGATAGCTGACAAAGACAATTAAATCCTTGATTAAGTCACAAAGTGAATGTAGTTTGTTTGGAACCAAAAAATTTCAAGAAATGTCTATTGGCATTATGTTGTAGCCTTTGAACGGCCGTGTTTTAAAGTAAAATATCATCATGCCGTGTGTGTGTGTAGATGATGGTGGTTTGTGAGCATTCATTGGGGTGTGGCTAACAGGCAAAGGAAGCAAGGAATTACTTCTGGGTAATTAGGAATTCACAGATGATCCATAGTGTATCAATTATGACTTCAACATGATAAGGTTGTCGAACGCTTGAGTATAGGAGAGGAGGCCTCACTTGGCCATGAGATTTTAAAGGTAATGGAGGAGTTGGGCAAAGACACCCCTCTGCAAGTGGCCCTTCGCTTAAGTGGCAGATTGAATAACAAATCCCAACCCAAGAGTGATCGATTGGGATAACCTATTTAATATGATGCCTTGTAGTGTTGTCTGTAGCATACAATTTCTAATCCTTTTCCCATTTTATTATACAGGGGGGCATTCAAATTTGAGAGACTATGTGGCTGGAGGAGAATGAATTCAAAGATCTATTAAAGGGTGAGTGAGTGGAAGGCTACTTAATTTTAGGGGAATTATGCTAACAAATAGCAAGGGGAAAAGTTTTTAAAGTTTGAAGGGAAAGGATGTTGTATAGGTAAATGTGTAAGTCAAGGAAACAAACCCCAAACCACTCGAATAGTAGTGTTCATTCACTACCCAAACTACCCTTCATATCATCATTAATTGTAGGTCCTACTAATCAATTCCCTCTTCCACGCATTAACTACATTAATAGTGGGCCCCACTTCCCAACTCTCTCTTCCACTCATCCCAGCCTCCACATTTCCCCCTTTTTTCTTCTATTTTTTGAAAATAATTATCACATTAATTATCCATTTCTAGTTAAAATTTATGTTTTTAAGTATAATTGTTAATTTTTATTAAAATTTTGTTTAAGTATCATAGATGATTAATATATTAGAATGAATTAGTTGTAATATGAAAATATATTTATCTATAATAATCAATATTTTAAGTAATATTAATTAATTATCTATATATATACATTATAAAATCTTAAACCTAAACTTAAAATGAAAATTAAAAACATCTAAATACATTGAAACTAATATTTTTAAATTCTGAAAATAATGAAAAATATTAACTTACCTTAAATTTTCGATTAAAAATTAGTATAAATCATTTTTAAATATTTCATTTTAAAAGAACAAATAAAATTTTAAAAGTGTTTGTAATTAATTTTTGAAAATAGTCAAAATTTTAAAAATTAGTTTGAAACGAATTTTTTTTTATTTTCTTCAAAGTGAAAATAGAAGAATAATATAAAAAAAGTTATCTCACCTTTAACTTTTCAACTAAAAATTATAATGATCGTTTTTTAAAATTATTTAATTTTTAAAAGCAATATTTGATGCTAAATAAAAAATTTTGTTTGAAAATTTTAATATAAAATGTAATACATATGTTGATATTTAAAATAAATAAATAAATTTTTTAATATAATATAAGGCAAGGTGAGAGAATATTTAATTTAAATTTCATACATTCAACAACCCTATCCATTACCCTTCTAGCTACACATTAAAGCATGGTTTTGGAAATAATAACATTATTTTTTTATAAAAGATAATAATATTAATGCTTAAAGTACTACTAGAAAGAAGTGACATTGTTTATAAGCCAACATGTGTGTGATTACTAAAGAGTAACAATGTTGTAAGCTAAAAATATCATTGTAGATAGCAAAATATAAAATCACACATTTTTAGATTAATATCCACAATTTCAACTATTTATCAAAATGTCATTATGAAGAAGCTAATAATATTAATTATTTAATTTTTTTCTATTAAATATCAACTTATTATGACAATAATTGTAAATTTAATAACAAAAAAATTTATTACAAATACTATTAAAATTTTAATTTTAAATAGCCTTTTAAAATTAAATATTCTTAGAAATGATTATTCTAACTTATAGTTACAAGAATTAAAAACAATTTTTTTTTATCAGTAGTCACAAAAATTAAAAGCATGTTATTGTTTTTAAACAATGTCGTTTTTTTTTATTTTAAGTTTAAGTTTAATACTAAACTTTTGATTTAAAGTTTTAAATTAATTAAAAGACTGCATACTTTTAATTAGGTAAACTTAAACATAAAATAAAAATTAACGACATTGATAAAACTTTAATTTAAAAATAATAACATACCTTTAATTTTGTAACTAAAAATTAGAATAATCATTTTGAAGAATACTTATATATATATATATATATATATATATATATATATACTCTATATATATATATATATATATATATATATATATTTTTATCAGTAAAAAGCAATATTTATATATATGAAAAAAGACCTAAAGCTCCCAAAAGTACACAAGAGAAGTACAAAGAGACACCTCACACTCTCACATGTCTCGTCAGAAGCCAAAAAACACATGAAAAGGAATTTAAGTTATACACTTTCTGTGCGCATAGCCCACCCACAAGGTAGCTTGAAGGAAGATTTCGTCACATGAGCGGAGGGCGCCATTTTCCAAAAGCAGTATTTTAATTCCTTTCCAACCACGGCGTCAAAATAAACTCGGAAGGCAGTCAAGCTCTGCTTCGCTTTTTGCCAGCCTTTAGTGGCTCTTAAAGCAAGGAGAAGTTGTCGGGCAAATCTGGGGGGAACACCCGATTAGGTTAATTAATTGCCAAAGAAGATCCCACAACATCTTACATTAGAACGGCTGAATTAAATGGAGTGATGATCTGTTCTGTTTATCATTCTCTTACATAAAAAACATATTGGCTTCAGAGATCCTCCTCTGCTGGTTGATTCAGCCTTTTACAAAAACTGGAACGAAAAACCCCAGACACGGGATAAGAATTAGGTTCCAAATGGATCTACTAGAAATCTAAGGAAAACATCGACTTTACGATACCTTTCATCAGCCTTCATGGAAATAGAATCCTTTAACCAAAAAGACGATCCTTGAACATACCTATCTTCTTGTTGTGAATAAAAGAAAAGAGCGACTCGCCTCTTAATCTCGGTCATTGAAAAGAATGCGAGAAAGGCGGAGACCCGACCTGACCTCAGCGAATCCCAAACATCTGTGCCCTCCGTCTTGTGAGGGTGCAAGTTGACAGTGGGAAGGCATGGCTTCAGCACGGTCACGTGCGCAAGGATCCTCCAGAAAACCCGGCCTCTACCATTTCCTAGGAGAAAATAGCATTCACGGGGAAAGGTAAACCATTCTTTTCTAATGTCTTTCCATAAACCCCGATTACCATAACCGCCACGATGTCCTGCAGTATACAGCCTCGGCTTCCTTTCCAAACTTAGTGCGATCACCATTCTCGAAACATCCCTCATTAACCAAACCGCCAACACCATACGGCGGTGCTTGGTTCTATCACGGAAAGGCCTCTCACCCACTAACCCCCTACATATATATATATATATATATATATATATATATATATATATATATTTAAAATATACAAATAAAATTAAACTTTAAAGTATTTGCTAATAAATTTACAATTATTGTCATGATATATGTATTTAAAAGAAAAAGAAAAAAATTAATATTTTATTAAATAATTAATTATAATTAACTTCTCTAATGATATTTTTAATAAACATGCTTAAATTGTGATATTAACAACAAATGTGTTATTATATTCTACTATCTATAGTGGTACTTTTAGCTTTCAACATTGTTACTTTTAGTGATAAACAATGTTACATTTAGTAATAAACAATGTGACTATTTTTTAAATAGTACTTTTAGTTACTAACATTATTATATTTTTATTAAAATAATGTTGTTATTTCCAGAGTACTATGTTTGATGTGTAGCTGGAAGGGTGATGGTTAATGTGGTAGTTTATTAAAAAATGTTAAGAACATTAATTATTAATTATTATAGATAAATATATTTTCATATTAAAACTAATCTATTATAATACATTAACTATCTATGATACTAAAATAAACTTTGAACTAGAAATGGATAATTAATGTCAGAATTATCTTAAAAAAAAAGAAAAAAATAATGGAGGTTGATGAGTGGAAGATTGAGTTGATCAATGGGACCCACAATTAATGAGGTTGTTGAGTGAAGGGAGTTGATTAATTAGGATCCATAATTAATGATGATAGGGAAGGAGTACTGGGTAGTGAAATAACACGGCTATTAGAGTGCATTTTTTGGGGGTTTATTTCCCCAACTTCACATTTATAAATTATCGCATCTTTCCTTCTCAAACTTTAAAATTTTCCTCTTGCTATATATTAACATAATTACTCTCAATTTTAATGAATCATTGTTTTGTTTGTTATGGAATTAGAGCTTTAAAAATAATTTTATAGTCTCAGATGTACTCAACATTATTAAGGCTAGAAAGGAAGCGACTCTTAGTCAAGCGGTGTTTTGCAATGAAAAGGAAAAGGTTACAAACCTATTTATGGAAGAAATCGAAGCCAAAAAAGGAGGCAACGAGCAAGAGTATAAAGAGTGGATACATTTCCTAGAGTCAAGAGAAGTGTGATTGAAGGAGTATGACTATACCACCAAATTTTTCCATAAGATAGTGAATGCACATAGGAGAACAAGGCTTACCCAAGGTGAAAGTGAATTGCAAATGGTAAACTAAAGAGAATGAGATAAAAACTAGTGTGATTGGAGCATTTCAAGGAAAAGGGTGAGGAGCAGTATGATGGCTTGGTTTTGAGTGTTTAGGTGGATTGTAAGGCTGGAGCTTTCTTTCTTAGAAGAAGAGGTGTCCGCTGCTCTTTCTGATCTACGAGCAACTCCAACTGTTCTCCATTTTCAACTCCATCTTCATAAATGGAGCTTTTTACCCCTAAAAAATCATCTCCAACCTTGCTCCATTTTCATCTCCAAATTTGGAGATGTGAATAGTAAGACACTATTCACCATTTTTCTATTTTTATAATAATAAAAAAGTTAAAAGTAAACTATAAAATACTATTCTCCAATTGTTTATAATATTTGGAGAAGTGAATAGTGATTTGAAGATGAATTTAGAGACTGTTGGTTGAAGTTCAAAGTGAAAAAAGTGGGTTTCATCATCTCAAAGTATAGAGAATATGTCAATTTGGAGATAAAAATGGAGATTTGTGGTTGGAGACGCTCTAAGCGAGGACAAAGCATCAACTCTAAATGGGTATACTAGCATTTTGACTTTTTAGCGGAGAGTTTTAAAGGTTGAGATAATGAATTTTATTAGGGAGTTCCATGAGAGGAACAGGGTTGTTAAGTCACTAAATACTACTTTTCTGAGTACTTGTTCCAATAACAAGAATAATAACAATAAGAACAAAATAACAATAATAACAAATAATAATAATAATAACTACAATAAGAACAAGAATAACAAATGATGATGATGCCAGACTTGATGATGACGACAAAGGCTAGAGATATTTTAGGCCAATTAGCACAATGAATAGCCTCTATAACTTGTAGCAATATGTTACTTAAAGGCTTGGTGGACCAACCTCTACAACCTGTTAGGCCATATATTGGCAATGGGATAAGTGATACGTAACAATCCAAACCAACCATACATATATTGAATTTTTTTGTACAACCTCTGAGCTTGGTCTTTTGTTTTCATGTTCAAGGGGTTAGGTGGTGGTGGATGGAGTGGGAAAGGAGGGAGGAATCCACTGATCAGCTCTCATTCACTATTATTTGACTCGTGATGTATAGCATTTCCTTTTCTCCTTATTTGGAGTGCTTTGGGTATTACCTTCTACAGTGAAAGGTGTGCTCCTTAGTTAGCGTGGTTCCTTTGCGGGTGGATTAGAAGAAAGGTATAGTATGCTGCTCCTCTTTGTCTTTTCTGGACAATGTAAGCACAAACAAAATAGAAACATTCAAGAATAAGGAAGCTGTTGTTCATAGATTTTTTGTACAGCCTTTGGGCTTAGTCTTTTGTTTTCATGTTCCAGGGTCCCTCCTCTACTGTAGATTTTGTGGATTGGTTAGGTCCTAGGTGAGGGTCTTGGTTTCTTGGTTGAGGGAGCCTTCTTGTTTTTTACTGGTTTTTGGCTTTTTGTATACATCCTGTTTACCTTGTGGCGCTGTTTTTTTCGTGTTTTCTTAATACATGCTTGCTTACTAATCAAAAAAAAAAAGGGAGCTCATCTTATATCTTGCATTTTCTAAATATGATCTAGGCCGACCACAGCCTCATGTAGACACAACATCTCGTTGTGTCTCATATTATCCTCAGGCCAAGCAAACTAAACATTCTCAAGCCAAACAAACCAAATCCTCACATGGAAGTCAAGAATCAGTTCTAAACTTCTAATACCATTTGCATAACAACTTCGTACCTGGCTTCAAATAGACATTGTTAGCTCTATGCGAGAGGTTTCCACAGATTAACAATTCTGTGTTAAAAGGGTCCACACTTATAGTGTGAAACTTTGCCCCTATCCAATGTGGGACATTACCGTCACTAAGTCCCAAAGCGCTTATGTTGAGATATATAGACCTTAACTACATCTTTTCTAATGTGATTCTTGATTTGAAGGTTGAAAAGCAATAGATAACATAAGTTTCCTTTTTGAAGCTTGACATAGAAAAGGAATACGACCATGTAAACTGGAATTTCTTGCTTTTGGGTGCTAGAAAAGATGAGGCTTTTTAAGAGAGATGAATTAATCCCTTCTTTATACATAAGCTTGTTGATTTTATCATTTATCTAGTTAGATTCTTTAAGAACTCAGAACTCTACAAAACTAAAGTAGAGTATTATGAAAAAAGAGATTTTATTGTTTCATGTATTTCAAAAAAATTCAAGATTAACTTTTAAATCAATTTAAAGAAGAAGTCCAGTAGTGTAAATCAATTTTACAGAAGATGTTAAGGTGTTAAGGATATAGCTTCTAAACATATTTTTGCTAGATGGCACGCAATTTTAAGCAACTTTGATTTTCAAATTAAGTATATCAAAGGATAAAATAAATCTATTCCAAACTTCATAACTCTAGAATTATACAAGATTCAGGTGATCATCGCCCATAAAAAGGTTTTTTTATGTTAAAGGGAAACTCCATGAAATGTTAAGGGATTGAAAAGATTAGAGAAGCCACTGCATCCTCAATGTCTTTCCTTGTTCATCCTTAACAATTTCATTGTCTCCATTTATCTTATATGCTCTTAATATTAGATTTCTATCATCTTGTGTGAGATAGTTATCCCACCACCCTTTTAGTTGACCTATAAACCCAGCTATTATTGTCTAAGCTACAACATGATCTTACAGTCTATTGTTTAGCTTATAGGCTATCCACCAGTCATTGTCATTTCTTAAAGTTTTGTAAGTATACTATCTTTAATCCCATACCATCTATATTCCATTCATAAATGGTACTATTGCTACTATATGAAGCTTAAGCATGTTGATTCCTTTCCTCATGCTACATATCGGGAAAGGTTGGTCCAGAATTGGAAATTCCTAGTTATAGGGTTATCATGGTTATGATACTTAAAGCAATATTCTGATCAAAAAAATATATGCTTAATATATTTTTGTATTGGGATTTCTTAAATATCTTGATTAGTTCATCAATATCTACTTGCTGAACTGTTCTCCATCAATTATCTAACTCTTCTTTGATGATGAGATGTTTGAGTATGTTGGGACAATTAGAATTTGCTTTCACCTTACCACATATTCTTTTCATCAAATCTTAATCCTAAATGAGGATTTTCTCAGAATTTCTTAGATAATTCAAAGGATGAATAAGGCTCATCATCTTTTTTTAATATAAAATTTGTCTTAATATGATCCTGACTTTCAATTGAAAACAGCTAGCTCTATCAAGTTGTTCACCTAGAGTCTTAGAAGCATGTTAGTGTAGTTATTTGTAATCTTATTAACATATACTGCACTAGCATTGCTAACCTCTATTTTATTCTTCTTAAAGAGTAAAGCTCTATTATTTTTTACTCTGATATTCTTATCTATCTTAGCTTCTGCCAGAGGTGTATGGATTCCATGTGATTATTCTCACTAGTTTTCCATTGCTAAGTCTTGGTGCACATAGATGCAAAATCTGGATATTCCATGACAGCATAATCTGGATATTCCTCGTGTTTAAAGATTTCAAACCATGTACAATACTTAAACATGTCGAGTTCTCTTAAGTATGAATAAAATTCTTTCTTGCTAGCAACTTGTGTTTATTGTTCTCTTAAGTATGTAACAAATTCTTCTTGGTAGACTGTTAAGAATGTTAGGGACTTTATCAAAACCAATCTCTTCTTTCGATTTATTTCTTCTGAATTGAAATTCTTGCATTAAAAGTTCTTTGTATGTTCAAACTCTTGACTTATGGTAGTAATCATTTCTGAATAAGTAGGAGACATCACTGGTGACTTCTTGTGATTCTTGTGTAGACTCATTCCTCTCCCCAATCTATAGAAGGTCTAAGTTAGATTGACACTGAAACCTGATTAACTTAATATTCTTAGTATTTGACAAAGATGCTTCATCAAGCTTAGTTATTCTTGTAGGGGGATAGATGAGCTTAAAGCTCTTAACAGATCATACTTTGACATTCACGGGTTTCTAGAAAGCTCTCTGAACAGACCATCTGGAAATTGAACAACAGGTTCAATCTTTCTGATCTTTGTTCTACGACTAGAACAACCTATTAAAATACGAATTCTGGGAATTTAACCTCATGGCATAATATACTCTTGGAGATGATGAAGCTGGATTAATGGAGTAGATCTGATTGAAACAAAATAGTCTCTCCTCTAGGACGCACAATGCTCCAGAACCTACATTTGCAGTCATGCTCTTGTAAGCAAACCATGTAATGATGGAAATTAGACTTATTCGTTCCTTAAAACCATGAGTCTTAACAAGGAGAACAACCAAATCATGCTTTTGGACATCTATTCATCGTACAGGATTCTCTAGCATTACTGGGCCTGCTTAAACAGATCAACAATCAAGACACTATCATCCTGTGCCTATGTTATGGGCTGCTAAAAAATACTGTAAGAACATGCCCAGCAATTTTGGGAAAATATAGTAAGCCCCGGATCCACGGGTAACCTATGCTGTAGGGGAAAAGAAGAAATCAACAGCCACAGATAATATCTAACACTGTTAGCATTTTTGCCTTTGGGAAAATTGTGTTCGGGACTATTGTTATTATTTTCCTGGTTGATAATCAGTTTGGTCTTTTTGTGGTTTTCTAGAAGTTTGTTAGGAGGTCAAAGGAGAACCCAACAATTGTATCAGAGCACTGCTTTTCTTTCCGGACCATAGGTTACCGTAGAGAACCATAACATCCCAGGTTGAAGGGATGGAAACTCACATAGTGTCGCTGCAATCGGAATTTCTGGGACTTAGGATGGGATACATTTCACAATCTAGCAGTTAAATCCGAAATAATGGTGGGAATGAAACAAGATATCTCACCTGAGAGCATAAGTCGAGTGCCCTCGGCAAGTGATTCGGGAAATCAAACATCTCCTGTTTGCAAGGGGTAAAACACCCGCCTCTTCCTTGGCTCCCCTAAATGACTCAAGCCCTCACGTAACGACGTCGTGGCGACCATTGGATGAGCATGGAAAACTCTCCCATGCTAAGCCACAACCCACGAGATCGATACGGAACGCACTTCCACGACACGCTATTCCACTTTCTTGAGCATGGCATTCCCCGCAGCATCGTGTCAAATCGAGACAAGATTTTCTTGAGCAGTTTTTGGTCCAAGTTATTCAGATTGTTGGGGTCAAACCTTAGGCGCAATTCAACTTACCACCCTCAAACGGATGGTTAGATTGAGGTGGTCAACCGATGTGTTGAGACTTACCTCTGATGCTTTTCAGCATGCTCAAAATACATTACCATTACACACACACACTTATTATATATACTTATTCTTCTTATTCTTCTTTATATTCTATATTTATATATATATATATATATATATATATATATATTTATATATATATATCTTTATCTTTTCTTTATATATATATATCTTCTTCTTCTTCCTTCCTAAATCATATGGGTCAGACTGGTTATCTTGGGCTAAATGGAGACTGTAAACATCCTTCCATACGGCTTCCAGAGTGTCACTCATTTAATGATGATTATATATGGCCAAGATCCACCCCTGTGGTCCATTATAGATAGGGATCTACTACTAACCAAGGGTGAGTCTCTTTAAATCCAATGTGATGCTATCCTCGAAAGCCTTCAAGTGTCATCTACAACATACTGTAACAAAAAAATTAAAGGGTAGGCAGACTCTAAGTGCCATGAGGTACAATATTAATTAGTTAGGAATTTGTGTATATTAAGTTTCGCCCCTATCGCTAATCATCCTAGGGTGAATGAGAAGGTTTCCCCTGTTTCTTTGGTCCATTCAAAATTCTTCAGAAAATGGGACCCGTGGCTTATAATTGGAGCTACCAACCACCGCACACATCCATCCAGTTTTTCATGTGTCACTCCTCAAAAAGGCAGTGGGGTCTCAAGCTGTTTCACATCTATTCCAGCATCCTATCATCAGACATGGACTTCTAGATTACGACAGCAGTTATCCTTGGTATCCGCCCTTCCCACAATCTCAGGGTGGATTGAGATGAGAAGTTCTTATTCATTGGCATGACTTGCCAGCTTGAAGACTCTGTGAGAGATGTGGTCTCAGTTTCTAATTTTAACCTTAAGGGCAAAGTTAATGCTTAGGTGACGGGTAATGATAAGCCCTAAATCCAGGTAACCTATGCTAGGAGGAAAAAGAGGAAATCAACAGCCATAGGTGATATCTATTACTATTTTTGCCTTTGGGAAAAATTGTGTTAGGGACTATTATTATTATTTTCCTGGTTGATGGTCAGTTTAATCGTTTTGTGGTTTCCTAGAAGAAGTTTGTTAGGAGGTCAGAGTGGGGAATATATTTGGGGTATGTAGCGGGGAAGGATATGGAGAATATTTCTGGGCAGTAGCTGAGGGGAAGGTGGGGCCTCAATTCTGCTCATGTGTCTACTCTAGCTGTAATAGAGCATGAATGAATTTTCTTCTAAAAATGCATATCATTATTGAACTATAATTCTGCTTACTTGTGGTAAAGAATTGGGAGGAACCCATCAAATAATGTGATGATTAATAGCAATAACAGCACAGAAGATTATGGTGATAATTAAAGTTCATGGTGTCATGATCATGTATGATGATGATGATGATGATGGTGATGGTGATGATGATGGTGATGGTGAAGGTGAGAAGTATTAAGAAAGAAAAACCACAAAGATAAAACAATTCAACCACTTTAAGAGTGCTTTTCACATTCTCAATGAAATTCTCACTTCTCCAGCATCTTTCACATTAATTATCAGATGCTCAGGTGCATATAGGTTTGAAAAGGAGATTGCCTAAAAGTTCAGATGATCAATTTTAGTTTCAAGAGGTAATAATATAAGATATATATTCATGCATGCACGCATATGTGTGTATATCTGCATGGGTCTGTGTGTAGACAAACACAGTGGGAAGTTTCAAAAACTTCTCTGGGTTTTATATCTCATGGGGTGCTCTTTTTCATTTCAATTCACTCCTATCACCCTAATCCTGTTTCATCCATTTTATAGTATATTTCTTTCTCTTGTATACAGTCCAATTTCTAATTGTTCGAGAAGTAAGTATTCAGTATTCTTGCCAATTCATGTCAGAAAGCAGTGTTGTGTATCTTCTTTGTGGTGCAAGAATGCATGGTCAATATTGTGTACTTGTTGTAATGAACAACATAAGAAAGATCATAAAACAGGAATTACCACCATAATTCTAAAGAATTCTGTCATAAAAAAACATGGAAGAGGAAATAGAATAAATGTTTTCATGGCCAGATTAAAATGAATTTAGATGATAAGGAATAAGTACCACAGGACACATTTTGACGAATCGCACCACAGTTCAAGTGACAAGCATGCATGTTCCCATGTTCATCGAGGCGACAGATGGAATGCAGCTCTATTGCTTTTGGTCTGTATTTCTATAACTTCAAAAAATGTTTTCCAACTACCACACACACCAGGTGGTTTTCCACACCACACCACAGAAGCACACCCTCTCTATCACTGCCCAGTGCGTTCCTCATCCTGCAACGACACCACAAATAACACAGTGGTATGGTCTTGGTGTTTTAAAAGTTAACAAATAATAAGGCAAAATGAAAGGAGGAGTCTAACTTTCCTATTTCTAAAGAGGAAAAATATAATGTGCAACTAAAAAGAGCTCCAATATGGATAGTCATTTAACATAAAAGGATGAATAGGAAACTCTATTTTTCTTTTTTCAGTTACACATTTAAAACAGGGGACAAAAGCATGATCATAGAGAAGATCATCCCAAAGGAATATGCACAAAGCAAGAGAGCAGAATTGTGCAAGAATAATTGATCCTAAAGACACAAACGAAAATATGATCAACATGAGCTTATTTCTACACAATGTTTTTATTTATATTTCTACACAATTGAGCTATTTGATTAGGAAAAAACCTCAGAAAGTTGTGTAGAACATAGAAGGAGCTTCAAGCTCTTTCCATAAAGCAACAATAGGCTCAAGGCTTCGCCAACCAATCACCATTTTCCAAATATCCTCACATAAAACAAATTCAAAACATAAAGAACCAGCCCTAATCAAAGAGGGAAGACCACTAACCTCAACCATATCACGAGCAAACACAGTGAAACTATGGCTCAAAGCTTTTTTGAAGCAAAAACTCTCCTCTTAGCAGAGGCTTTGACACTGCTTGCTGATTTCCTCCTCAATAGCCCTTAGATCCACGCCATCCCCAGCTATCACAAGAACAACCTGACTATCAGGGCCATGCTCAGCCTGTAAATAAGTCAATTGAAACATTAGAGATGAAATAGGATGAAAATTGAAAGCAGAGAACTTAAAAACTTTGCTTTACACATGCATATGGAAACAGGGGAAGCTCCTAACTGATGACATAGAAGTAAAACTTTGAGCAAAGCCTAATTGCAAGATTCTGCAACTGACATATAAAGAAATTTGCAGCCTTGATATTGGGCAGTTTCACCAGGGAATATCTTGAAAAAGTAACTAATGCTTGAAACTAGCAAAGATTAGATGAACTATAAATTCAAGAAGAGTACTAGTCTGAAACCTCATTGGTTTGATAACAAAAAATTCATTTCAATCAAGGAACACAAACTATAACAGAGTTTTGATGCATTATTCCCATTAAGTTTAATTAATTGCTCTTAGCAATAGCAATTTGATATCCTCTGATTTTCTAATGTGGACAACAATTTTCAAAATTTTATTTTTAAAGATCATCTGCAGAAGAAGACCAGCTCTTTCATCCCCATCAGAGTGAATTCAGTTTATATCTTTCACATTAATTACTAATGGAACATATGCATATTTTGATATGACTAATTGTTTATACAAAGAAGCAACCATATTAAAATAAGAAGAATGGGCATCATTGAAATATAGAAAAAGGGAAGACTGAATTCTTGGAGGTTCAAAAAAGGCAACAAAAACGAGTGATCATTTAGGAACTAATATAAGTGTGAAGGCCAGTGATCGGTATGGGAAAATACACAGTGGTATGCTAAAGCGGTTGTGAAGGCCCAATTTCATTTCGGGATGCGGGTTTTGGGGGTAGAGACGAAAGGAGCTAGTCATCACTCATCTTTTGTATGGCCAATGACCTTTATTCTTTTCCATGAAGCCAATTACGAGGCGGGTTGATGTGTTGGATGAATATAATGTGGTTTGAAGCCTACTCAGGTTTAAAAATTAACCTGAGCAAGAGTGAAATCATCCCAGTGGACAAGGTGGACAATGTAGAGATGTTAGCTAGTGAGCTTGGTTGTGGTGTAGGGTCCCTCCCACTACGTATCTAGGCTTACGCTTGGGGCTCCTCATAGGGCGACGGGGGTGTTAGATACCATTGAAGAAAGATTTAGAAAGAGATTGGCATCTTGGAAAAGACAATATATCTCAAAGGGAGGGAGGCTCACGCTTATTTGAAGCACATTGTCTAGCCTTCCTATTTACTTCCTCTCTCTGTTCAAAATGTCAAAGCTCGTGTGCTCTAGATTAGAAGATTGGGGAGGACTTTCTTTTGGGGAGGTGCAATTTCGTGAAAACCACACCTTGTCAAGCTGGAAGACAGGTTGCTACGAGAAAAACAAAGGGGTTTAGGGGGTCGAGAACCTATCAAAGTGATCGGGCTTTGCTTTGTAAGTGGCAGATGTTGGTGGTTTGCTAATAAGAGAGGATCCACTTTGGAGAATGGTGATTAGTATCAATTTGAAGAAGAGAGGAAAATGGGGAATTTGGAACACCGACATTAGGGGAGGCTATGGAAGGACATGAAAGAATGGCTCCACCTTGTCTCAAAATACTTCTTTCTCCTTAGGAATTGGAAGGACTCTTGGTGCGGTGAGATAGCGTTGTGCAACACTTTCCCCACTTTGTTCAATTTAGCAGCTCACAAAGAAGCCAAGGTAGCTGATGTTTGGGATTCCTCAAGGGAGGAAAGGGGCTAGTCCCTAGTCTTTTTGAGGCCTTTTAATGATTGGGAGGTGGAGGAGGTTGAAATGTTCCTACATTTTCTCCACAGCAGGAAAATTAGGCCCTTACAAAAGGATTATTTGTTATTTAAGGGTCTACGTCGTGAAGCTGTAGTAAGACTTATGTATAGGAAAATTTGGCGTGCGCCCTCTTGGATTACTGCTTGGTCCATATGAAACCCAATTGTTCCTCCCAGGCTGGGTTTTTATGCTTGGGAAGCGTCCTAGAGCAAGGTACTTACCTTTGGACCCGTCTAAAGAAGGAGAGGAGGATCCCGGCCCAGCAAGCGGTGTTTTTATGTGAACATGATGAAACAATAGACCATACCTTTATCCACTACTCGAGGCAGATGCAATGGGATCTTTTTGTCCATCGTTGATTCCAACTAGGTTTTCCCTCTATGATCTGACGATCATTCTCATGACAAGGTGAGAAGGTTGGCAAACATAAGAGAGTATGGATGCTTGACCACTTTGTTTATTTTGGACGTTATGGAAGGAAAAGCGGTGGCACGAGAAGCAGACCCCCCTACATTCCACGAGGCTGAAATCTAATTTTTTGTGTACCTTGTGGTTGTGGGCTAAGTTGAATAGTATTGATAATTTAGATTCGTTGGTGGATTTTTTGACTTGGTTGAGGTATAGATGGAGTAGTTGGTTTTGGGGTTTTCCTTTACTGTGTCACCTCTAATTGTACTCCTTAGGAGCCTGTGCTTTTTTATCTATATATTGCTTTTACCGATCAAAAAAGAAATATAAGTGTGAAGGCCATGCAAAGCATGCTGACCATTGTAAGCTCACAGCTCCACTCCGAGGGAGAAGAAAAAAAAGACTGACAAAACAAAAGATCTCCATCTATACACACTCCCAGCCCTTTTGTAGAAGCTCCCTGCAAAAATACTCAGTAATATCATCAGCCGAACACGTATATATTCAACATATAAGAATATGGAAAGAGGAAATGACCATTTAGCCCTTTCACACGATAAATAAAATCATATTTACTCTACCTCATTTCCACCAATTATTCCAGAATCCCACTACCCTAAAAGAAACCTTTTTTTATATAAGAAACCTATTATAGATATGAAAGTGCTTTCAGAATGAAAAGTAAATAATAGAGGTAGATATCCTCACCTTACTCCAATCCTTTCAAATTTCTAAATATGACTAGACTGGTCAAATAAAACTAAACCTAGATCTTTATGTGGGAGGCCAACTGCTAAAGGCTTTTGGATTTAGTCGGCAAAAAGATGCATTTGCTATATTGATCACATTAGATAAGCACACAATGTAAACTAGCCTTGACCTAGATATATGGACATGGTCCATCAAAAAAATATAAAAAAACATTACAAAATGACTACACACCTGGGACAGCAAATCTGCAGCAATACCAAAACAGGATTAAGCGTGTTTGTCAGCAATAACTAAAACTTCTGATGGACCCGCTTAGGCATATCAATTGAAATCATAGCTTCACTATTCTGTTGATGAATAAAAAAAGAAAAGCAACAGAATCATATCAAGACAAGATGTGTCTTTTTTTCTTTTTTTTTTGATAGGTAGATAAGATGGGTGTGTCATATATACAGCACAAAAGTAGATTCCAATAATCAATTGGAAGGAATAGTGTGCATACTTGGAGAATCATTTTTGCAGCTGTGACATACTGATTTCCAGGGCCAAAAATCTTTTCCACCTGCAAATTACGCATAAGTATACTTAGAACTATAAATCATTTCCGATGAAGCCAAGCAAAACTAATTAAAATACCATGTATTTGGGTAACTCAAAGAATTAGAACCATTTTCCTTCAAAGTGTTAACAAAATGTTATCCAGTCACAGGTCTACACTTCCCTTTGGACGGATTCCACACAAATGAAGCTGCTCAAAGCTCACCCAATAAGAGGGTCATGGAGATAGGATAAGAGGTTGTGTCAGATTGTAGAAATTGTGGGTCATAGTAGTCTACTCCTTTGATTATAGACCATCTAACTAGGATAAATGGGCTGGTCAAGAGAGGAGCTCACTTGACTTAGTTTTCTTAGGAACTTTCTCCCCTTCCTCCACTCCCCCTACCTGCCTCCCCAGTTTCCTCTACTTCGGCATTGCCCTGATTTTTAAGGTTGGGTTTATGTTCTTCTTTTTACTAGTAAATTTTTTACCCCATTGGAACTTAAAGAACCTCCCAAAAACCTTCTCTATCCCTTTATCAAGTTTAGAAAACAAAAAAAATTAGAAATAATTCAAAACAAAAAGATTAGAAACGGTTCAAGGTAAGATTTATGCTGTTATGAAACATTTTGTATCCTTTCGATTTCTAGTTTTGATTTTTTTTTCTTATCTTTCTATTTGTTTAGGAACCTTTGTTGTTCCAATTCCTTTTTACAATAAATTAATATAAATACTGAATTTCTTCAATATAAAAATAAAAAATTACAAATTAAAAAAACGCCTCCCTGATTGGCGGTTAGAATGTCTATCACATGAGGAAAAAAAATTACCAAAGATCAGATTTCTCAGTTCCCATATGCCTATCAATCTTCATTTGCTTCAGAAATTGTGTACAACACCTTATTATGATACATTTTGCTTTGGGATAAATCATAATCACTTTCTTCACTCTCCAATAATCAACAAAGTAATGGCAAAAGGTCATCTATTAACTCAATGTATCCCCTCCTCCCAGATTCACTTGCACAAGCACATGAACATGTTTGCGCCTGAACACAACCATATACACAAGTCTAGACCTTCGTATTTGTCATGACTAACAGCAAAAACTATTAGCATAGGTTACAAATTTTACCTATTGACAGGGCAGAAGTCTATGGCAGAGGTCTAGACTTTAATAATCTCCATGGCAGGTTACAACCATATGCCAGGTTACAAATGTTCTCAACATTGAGGTTGTGGAGAAATTAAATTGTTGAATCATCCATGGCAGAAGTCTAGATTTAATAATCTCGTATGGTAGCTGTTGGAAGTCACATGCTCGGTAGACAGGTCGATTAGGCTTGAATATATATGGAAGAACCTTCCTCCTACTATAAGGCCTTTTAGTGGGAGGTGAAAGGGATTCTAAAAATATTAACATGGTATCAAAGCTGGCTAGGTGTCTGGATCACGACGGAGGAGGCTCCACACTTATCATCCTCTGGAAGGATTGGAAAATGAAAAAGAAAAAACCCAACCTCCTTGTGAGGGGGAGTGTTGGAAGTCCCACATCGGATGGACACGGTCCAATTGAAGTGAATATATATGGAGGAACCTTCCTCTTGATATAAGGCCTTTTAGTGGAAGGTGAAAGGGGTTCTAAATATATTAACACCACCCTTTCACATTCTTAAGTTTATTACACAAACATAAGAATGATTATGGACACCCACCAGCTTGCATGACACTCATTAAAGCATGCAAAACAAGCAAGTCAAGCAAGAAACCCAATTCCTAAACATTCAATAATTATTAAGTGAATACTCAAAGCACAAAAATAATTACTAGCCAAATTTTTACCATATCAAACACACATATCAGCACAAGCACAGAGGTTACACCAATGGCATATTTAAACTCAAATACACAAACTTCCTTTTCAATTCAGAAATCAAATTATTAAATCCCAATTTTAATTCAAGTACATCAACTTAAAACCCATATGAGTTACACAGCAAAAGGAATCAATTCTTATCTTACTTCAATGCAATAACAAAAAGAATTGTGTCATACATTAACTGGGAACTAGTACCTTGGACATGATGCTGTCCCCATGCCATGGCAGCAATGGCCTGCCAATACAGGTATCAGCAAGAAAATGGAATTAAAAAACAGTGCCATACATAGGCATTGTCCAAAAGGCAAGTTCAAATATAGGAATTGTTAATGCTTTTAAACCTGTGCTCCTCCAGCTTTGAGGATATTAGTCACACCAGCTTTCTTAGCACAATAGAGTACCTCCTGCAGGAAAACAGTAATCAAATAATAATAATCAATTTCATAATGAGACATCTCATCTTAGGCACTTAAAGAATACCTTGCAGATGCTGCCATCTTGACCAGGAGGAGTTGCAAGTACAACAGATGCCCACATCCAGCAATCTGTGCAGGCTGAGGACAGATCATACTTAATGTCAATTAAATGTGATGACACAGTCATCAGAAAATCAAGGATCTATATAAACATCCACAAGAAGATGAACCAGCAAAAGCAATTGACTTGGTAAATTTCATCAACCTACAATTGAAAGCATCAGAGCTGTTGAGGGTAACACTGCAGTTCCTCCTGGAACATAAAGACCAACAGAAGCAATGCTTCTTGCTACTCGTTTGCATTTAACACCCTGCAAAAAAAATCAGGAACAAACAGGAGTAAATATGGGCTAGAAGTAGGATGAATCAACCATAATTTGCATTCAATACTCTCTTGCTTACTTTCATGTTCTCAACATATTTTTCAGCTGACTTTTGAGCAGCATGAAATGCAAAAATGTTATCATACGCCACATCAAATGCTTCTTTTACACCTGAATCAAGCTGCAGCACAGACAAAGAATTTTAACATATTGGACTCGACAAATGTGCCAATAGAAATCATAGCCCATGTATCAACCTTTTAAAAACTACAGTTAAAAGGTAAATGAAATATAGCTGAATCCAAAATATTAAACCTAAGTTAAAGGATGTTTCCAATCTTCAGGCAAGAGATATGGGTGCACAAAAGAATGCTTGTGTTTGAAGGAATACCTCTGGATCTGGGAGTTCAGCAACATTTTCAATTAATTTATCTAGGTCAACTTTGTCAAACCGTGAGTATTATAACTGCAAAAGATATATATGACAAATCTCGAACAATGCTTAACTGTTATGTTACAGAGCAAAATTATTTCATTCCAATTTCAAAGGTATTAAAATACAAGCAAGATATTTAATAAAGAAATCAATGAGGCACTAACTCTTTAACAGCAGCATCGCCTCTACTGCGTACATCATCAACAATGGGGCGAACCTAATACAGTATAATTAAGTGCTAATTAAATTGAATAAACATCAAAGGAAAGTCAAAGTTGCTCTCAGAAAAACACTTGAACCACACCATATCAAAAATGGAAGAGAAATCAATACGAGGGCGAGCCTTGAGGCTGTTGACTTCAGCCTGAGAAAGCTCTGATAGCCGATAAGACTTCATTGAACAACTTATACTTCTATAATTTAATCCTGCAACAACAGTTAACAATAGAAATAAAGACGGATAAGAATCACTAACAACACATACATTACATCACTTGTAGAGGAAGGGAGCCCACAAAACTTGGTCAATCAAAACCAAACAAAGGGCAAAGGGTAGTTAAGAACAAAAACTTGAGTTGGACATTGCATATGTAGACATGTTATGTGGTAGAGACAATAAGTTTCCACAGGTTAACTTCACTTTTGCATAACCAACCCTTTCCCCGGGCTTTTGATTAGCTGGGTGAAAGATGAGACAACAATGTATTATGGTTGATAATGGCAGGCAATCAAAAATTATCAGACAAGAGAATCTAGTGTGATACGGATGTTAGAAAGCAAATGAAATTTATTATGGTGCCTCTCTCTCTCTCTCTAAAATAAAAATTGTGAAATGGATGCATTAACAAGTGTCAGTAATTTGATAGCTGATACAGAAGTAAGCACTAAATGATGAGTTGCCGCCTCTCTCTCTCTCTCTCTCTCTCTCATTTCAGATTCTTCTGGTTAAAGTATAAATTCATATGAAAGAGATCTCATACTATCCTCTTGTTGTCAATCCATTCTTATCACACAGCCAGTTCCTGGTTTAGATCTACTGAACACTAGAGGAGATCTCAAAGGACATATAGTCTCATCGAGCTTACTAACAAAGGCAAAGAAGGAATCACAAATAATTGAGCAATGGAAACCATAATTAACACTTGAGGTCTCAAAACAAAATCCATAATGCAGTAGAGTAGAGTCTCACACGAACCAGCGTTCATAATGCAACTGTTTTTCATAATGGTTCAAAAGCATATAAAGATGGGCAGGCCCATGATTATTAAAACCAGGGTAAACACAATTAGACTGATGTGTTTTGCTTCAACTATTATCTAACATACTGGCTGTGAATGGGATACTACATCCTTTTTTAAATAAAATATAGCTATCGAACATCACATAACCCGTATGATCTCTGAATGTGGATGAGCCAAATACTTATCCCTCATTTCTATTAGTGAACTATCTCCAAAGATTGTGAAAGATGCAGTTTTTCACTGTTCTTTTTCTTCTAATAGATATCAGTTTTCATATCACTTTATGGTTTATAGGACAGGCTATTTATCAATCATTGCATTAGTTTTCAATTTTCTCAAAAATAAAAGCAAATGCTGGATATGGTCAAGAACCACTTTTAACATCTAATTTTCCGGCAGTATATGAAAAAGACTAATCTAATAGTATGGCTCTACCTTCTCGCGAATGACGAACCACGGTATACTATATTGTGGGTACGCAATTACTCGAGCCTGACGACTCTGCCACAATTTAGTCAAAAAGTTGCTCCGATTAAAGATACAATTTGAATGTCCATCACCACCTTCATCAATCAAATTGGCAGAACGTAAAAAGAAAGAAAGAAATTTTACAGGAAAAATGGAAAAAGTTTTCCCACTAATTTAATTCAAAAATATTGAGCCCAACGGTCAGAGATTCCTCTCCAAAAGCCAAAAAAAAAGCCCCTAAATCTGAAACCGGATTTCAATTGATCAATGAAGGAAAAAAAAACAAACTTTAACCAGTGATAAAGGGGCAATTGAGAAGGAAATGATCACCTCTCAAGTCTCAACAGATCGAGCATTCGGACAGTGAAGTGACGGTGGTGTGTCTGAGCTAGAGCCCAGACTGAGTTGACTCACCAGCTTGGAAGAAGCAGCTAAACCCCAGCTCTAGAACTCTACAGTGAACGAAAGTCAATCAGCTGAGCCCTAAACCTAAATTCATAAGTTATTAGAAATTAAAAATTTTCCTTTCTTTAGAATCATATCAAATTCAGGGGTGAGAATTTAGGCTCTCGTCAGCAAAGAGATTTCTTATTTCAGAAGGGAGTGTGGAAAGAAATTTAAGTTAGAAATTTCAACCCTTGTGCTGAATATCCATTGAACTGAAAAATTTCCAGTGAGAATTTCCGTTTATAAAATAAATTTGACTAACACATATTGAAATCAACACAAGTGAAGATTTAGGCGATTTTTCTGCACATATATATAAATTACCAAAAAAAAATCAGCGAAAATGAAGGGAGAAGAAAAATAGAAAAAATGACGTGAACACAGAGGCTGGGATCTCAGAAGCCCATTGAGGCAGTGGAAAGAAACGGAGAAGAAGACGACGTGGGGTGCGCAGCGTCGGGACGGTGAAAGATAGAGGAAGAAGAAGAGAGGGAAAAAATTAAAAAAATGAAGCCAGTTTAGTCATATTTAAATTTATTTTAAAAAAATTACTAAAATAAATTGAATCTCACCTCCATTTGCAATAAAAAAACATCTAGTCAGTGTTTTTATATTTATTTTTAAAAGTTCCAAAATTTTTATGCTATTTTTCCAAAAAATAATGATAATAATAAATATTTTTTAAATGAATAATAATAATAATAAACTTCATCCCATTTCCTGGAAATAATAGAATGAAAAAAAATAAAATAAATGCTCATTTAATATGAAAATATTAATATTTACAGTCCATATGTCTAGCAGCTAGCTACCCATTCAAACACAACCTTTGAGTCAATATCTGCAACTAAGCATGGTCAAATTTATAAAGAAACCAGTTACTTACTATAACTCATGGCCTTATCTGGAAGCCTCCTCCACCTGCTGAAAAATGCGAATCTACTACACAACCTTATATGGCCTGAGGCTATACCACCCAATAAACTTTTGGTCGTGGATCACTTGAGCGATGAGTTATAGGTGTTTTAATCATCAGATTTTCTTGAGTATCAGCAGTACGTATGAGCGTCGATTATTTGAGCGTATGGTGTAGTGCAGAAACTTTGCAAAAGGGTAGATACGGCCAATGGCGTGGGTGGGCGGCATACCAGATGATTGAAACCAGCAAAATATGAAGAGGGAGAAAGAGATGGTGATAGTTGAATTGTGATGTTGTATTGAGTGAAAATTTTATGTTTCTTTTCTTGAACACTGAGCAAAAACGCGTTTAGATTCTGAGAATCGAGCCAACAAAAATTTGAAAGCAAAATAAAATGAATTATTCATTTGACTTTTTATATGAATGAAAATAGGTAAAAATTGTTTTTTATTGTTTTCGAATTAAATCAACTTAGGATTTGATAAGTTAGAGATCACGAAAACAAGGATAAACAAAAAAGTGTAAAAACAAATTATAGATGAAAAAAAAAAAAGTGTAAAGCGAAACATTCATTGTTTTAATTCTTTATTTTGAAAATGTAGTTTTTTAAAGAATTTTCTTATTATATTTTAATGAAATTAATCTGAAGCGTATTTTAAAATGAAAGTAAGATTCAGACATCATTGAAAATTTTAATGTTATTACGAATTTTGGATAAAGTTGAAAAAATTTTATTAATAGCGGGCGCCACCTTACCACTTTGAGGGATCACCGAAACTTATAGGGTTAGGTTCACGAAAATCAATATTCCATTCTAAAGTGGATTTTATCTCCTCTAGTTTAAAGGAAGGAAATCTTTTTCATTATCATGACTAATTATTGTATCATGGATTATTCTTCCTTGATTTTTAGAATTATCTCTCTAGATAATTCGAGATTCGGAAACTATAAAATTTCTTAATAATATCATTTTGGATTTTCATTAGAGTCTTTATTAACACTCTCATAAAAGTATTATTGGAGAAAGTGGCACTATTATTAATTTATTTTTTATTTTATTTTATTTTAAAAAGTTACCACATTGTAAAGTGAAGAGCGACATAAATTATCTCTATGATTAAAAATAACGTAACTTCAAATCGGTAATTTAAGCACGTGTATAGGTAACAAAATCGATATGATTCAAAGGTTCAAACAATTTTTATTTAGACTCGGTTGTAGATCGGTCGTCGACCGGTCGGCCCGATTGAATTTATTTATAATTATTTTATTTTTAATATATTAATTGCTCTTATTCATAACGTTCAGAAGAAAAATGAATATGATTTTCGATTCCAGTATGAAACATGACAGAAAATAAGGCTTTCCCAGTTGATTATCGATCTCATTTGTTAAAATGTTGAAAATAATGTTCAAACTGGGCTTTTATTACTACTCTAAATCTTGTTCTTTTTTAACCTATTTTCGGTAATTATTGGCTTTAAATAACATTTACATCTATTTTTATAATTTTATTTTCAATCAAGTGATTCTCTACAAAATTTGGTTTAAATTTTTTTAATCGTTGTCTTATGTAGCGTATGGTTTGTCTTCTTTTTAAAAAACTGAAGTTTAGTTTGTCATTCTTGATACGATATTTTTACTGTGTATGATTAAACGTTAAAGCGGTCAATGTGAGATATTATCAAAATGAATCTGGATGATAATATGATATTGTTTGGAGTTATAAAAGTGTAGGCTTTAAGCTCATTAATTCATTGTTTTCCATAGTGATTCGAAGAAATTTGAGACTCAGCTACAAAATTCTTGCAAGATATTCTTGTTGGAGTAAAATTAAATATATGGTGATATATTAAATACTAAATACTCTACAGAATATAGGCTATCAAATAAAAGTTAGGCTAATTGAATAGATTAATTTAAGTTTTGGGACCTTAATTAACATATTATAAAGTGTAAAATTGTGTGTAACAGAGACAAGTAATTTCTATTTTAATGATAGGTTAAAAATAGGAGAACATGAGCAGGAGGCGTGACTGCGTGAAGAGGCAGGTTGTTCTGACAGACGTGATTGTTTTGCTAAATGGGCACAATTGTTTACGCAAATAAGTCATGATCATCAAATCTGTAGAATGATTTCAGTATCCCAATTCATTCTCAGAAAGATCATGTCAGACAAAACTAGTGTGGCTTTTGAAGTCGTAAAGCGCCGTATTATTATTCAAATATTTTGATATTTTTGTTATGGGCTAAGATACCCAAACTCATGAATCGATATTTTGATTATTGTGTTTGGATTATTTAACACAGATTAGTGGGCTTATATGTTATGTGTTGTGCATCAAATAATAAAATTTAGCCTTTATTTTAGTGATCTCTGTCATTTTTATATTTAAGTACAGCTTTTATGCATCGAGGTTAAGATGTGGTCTCCAAATAATGTAGAAACGTTTGTTTTTTATGTTTTGTTGATGGTAAGCGAAACTTGATAATAAATGACGCTTGGTGAAGCATCACTTCCCTAACAAAGGGGTCTTGGTCCCAGGTGTGGATTCTTTCATGCAATCACCGTTGAGAGAAAGAAAGCGAAGCGGAACCTCTCTTGGAACTACGTTGTGATTTGGAAGACTGATTCATTACGATTCGATTATTTAGGTTCGCTCATCTCGATGGATTCAGGTATGCTTTTAATTCTAAATGTTTATAATTCTTAATGATTAGGCATTGTTGATCTTAAGGTTTAATCAGTTTATTAACTTTTCAACAAGTGGTATCAGAGCCACAATGTTTTGATTATTAGGAATTATGTAAGGTTTCTGGTTTTGTGATCTTCTTCAGGATTCTAGGGTTTTACAGAGTGATGATATTCACTGTAAAATTTCAGTTTGATTTGTATATTTGCAAATCATCAAGTTTTTTAAAAAAAAAAAAAACAAATAGTCTTATTTTGTATTGCAATGATCCAAAATTTTAAATACGATCGTGGTTTATAATAATGTAACCCATAAACTTAATATCTGGAAAGTTCTGGAAATTTACATAGGCTTTTTAATCGTAATATACATGATTATGGAGTCTTATTTAATCGGTATATGCATAATATATACATGTTGT